>JAXGGA010010604.1:0-46074 GCA_038373865.1 Uloborus plumipes | reverse complement strand
TTGTTACAAATGTGTTTCAATTATTTATCCAAAGAACTTGTATTTAATTTATGCAAGGAAACATTAAAGCTTGGAAGCTTAATCAGTAACATTTCATAAACATAGTTAAGCGTCTGTTAAAATGAGGGGTAATTAATTAAGCTGTTTCTATGCACACCTGCGCACCATTATTTGCTTTTGCCTGCTGGGATTTAATTAAACTTGGATTAATAGTAATTTGCTTAATACATTGGTACAGATGTGATATTTTTACGCATGTATTTGTACTTTAATTCCGAAATTTTAAACTTTCGCTTTTAATGGAGATATATTCGAACATAAGGATACATTATGTATCATAATATAAATTATCAACTTAAAAAAAATAGTATACTGCCGTGCTATGCGCAAAAGTGGTATCTTCAGTCTAGCTCAAACTGAGATATTGCTGTTTAAAATTTTG
Source organism: Uloborus plumipes (assembly GCA_038373865.1). Taxonomy (NCBI): domain Eukaryota; kingdom Metazoa; phylum Arthropoda; class Arachnida; order Araneae; family Uloboridae; genus Uloborus; species Uloborus plumipes. The sequence continues at coordinate 45,632 of JAXGGA010010604.1, read as the reverse complement.
CGCCACCATGTATTTGATTCAGATTATACTTTTTCAGAATTTTTTAAAAATATTTCCCATCCTCAAATGACCATTTAATATTGTATTTAGCTAAAATACGTCACAAAAAGCCACCTCGTGGCGATAACTCAATTTTTTTTTAAAAGTGCAGATACGACTTTTGTGCTTTAGCACGGCAGTATACTTGAAAAAAGAAGGATTTGCAAGTGCTTCGGGTTTGACCGTACGGTCTAGTCCGCAATACATGCAAATCCTTATTTCTTAAACAAAAGAACACTTTTTAAAAAGTTGATACCACAGTTAAATGCCGAAGCCTAAAATTCTTGAAATAAAGTGAAAGCATGTGCGTTAAAACGTTTCATTTCTAAAAATGGATTGAGCATGTCACCAATGAATATTTTCACTAATAATGATTGAAAAATAAATTATTTGCTGATTTGCAAGTGAGAAAATATCGATACAAGTACTAAGGTAAAATTTAAAATTAAATAAAACTACGACTCAGAGCATTGGAAACATGGGAAACGGAAAAATAATCACATGCAGGTAAAATTTTCTTGCGGCAAAAGCTGAATCAAGACAGAAAATTAAAAAGTCTTTTTAAAGGGCTTGTACTAAAATCAATTATAAGTATATTTCATTTGTTAGCAACTAAAAACTGCAGTAGATAAATATTTTTAATCGTTAAGATTTTTTCCCTCGCTGGTCAACAATGAAACCAGTTACCAATGGCATGAATAAAGGTTTAGTTGTATTTCAAATCTGCTTTAAAAGGTTATTATTTCGAGTTCTATGTAACATGGAAGTTCCAAACAAGTTCTGTCAGACGGAGGAAAATTTGTTCTTTCTTTTGGTACTATTTTTTTTTTTTTAATGTTCAAATATGTTTTTACTTCAAAAATCGTAAAAAACTATTTTTGAGGTGTTTAATTAATACTTTGGTTAATCAATGCTATACGAAGACGAAAACTAGCCAAGAACACCCTAGATATACAGATTACAAAGATAGACCCATACACACATACACATTACACAAATACGTCAATCTTATAACCCCCGTCCTTGTTGATTCGGCGGTTAAAAAGGAAATCACATGATAATAATTCAACAAGTAAATGAAATAAAATAAGTAAATAAACAAGCGCATAAATAAATAACATGTATGTAAATATAAAAAAATAAAAATTTTGCAAATAAATAAATAACTAGAATGAGCACAGTTAAGTTTCCTAAAATTAGTCGAAATTTAGTCAAAAAATGCGATCATGTTTTGTTTTCCTAAACATTAAAGCGAAAAATATGTCAACAATAAATGAAACTTTATAAAAATTGGAAAAATTTTCTTTCCTACTATTTTTTTTTTTTTTTAATCAACATTATCATTTCGAGAGAAAGGAAATCCAGATCCATTGAAATGATGAAATGAATTAACAGAATACGGAAAAACGAGATTTAATATGGAGAAGAACACTAAGTTCACAAAAATTATGTAGCAACCCGCTCTGCACACTCCCCTATACCTTCTACCCAACCCTCCAACCGACAGTGTCCCCATACAAAAGATCCAAAAACCCTCTGCCCCTATCCCCCTCTGCACCTCCCAAACAACAAGAAGCAACACCACCTACCCCGACTACCCATCCAATCCGCACCGCCCCAACCCCAATATAGCCCCAAACCCTACTTGCCATACGAAGTATCAAATCTACAGCGAAAACCTACTCCTTCCTTACGAATAAAACTCCCGAAAAACAAATAGCCACGCAACATCCAGAACCGTGAAACGACACCCACACAACCCCTCAGTCTATACTCCCCACCCCCAGCCCAAAACCCACACTGACTAACCCATAGCGTGCCAAGCCCGGTATACACAAGACATCAACACACACACCATTATAATATCAACCACCAGCCTCAACCCCCAAATAGCCCCCACCAATTGCAACCCACCCCCCCCAGCAGTCACCAGCATACCCACTCCCCATACCCACCCAAGCCACCCAACATAAAAATCCCCTTGACTTCACTGAGTAACCCCACAGCCACCCCACTTCCCCAACCCAACGACTTTGCACTTCAATACTCACTTAAAGCCAACCCTGACAACAAACCGCAAAACCCCCATACAACAGACCACCCCCAACCCGCATCAACAAAAGACCCCAAAACCACTCCCATCCTCCCCCCCAACCCCCACCCACAACCCACTACAAATCAACCACCCACCCTCCTTCTGCTTCCCCCCCCTCTGAATAAGTATGCGCTCCCCTTCAACTCCCTCACCAGCCCAACCCGACCCACGCCCTACCCCAACCAAGTTCATCTTGAATATATAGCTACCTGTCATTCCGCGTCCCCTGATACATATCCCTCCTCCCAACCTCTCCTCACATCCCACCCCACCCCGATCCCCCCCCACTCAAATGCACTACACTCCACCACGCCACGTCACCCCTTACAGCAACCACCCCCGCCTCCATCGCCAATTCACACCTAACTTCCATTTCGCCCCAATGTCCTATCGCCCTCCCAACACCGCCCCTACCATCCCCCTCCATCCCCCACCCACCCATACCCCTTCCCCTTTCTCTGACCACTAACTATCCATTCCTAACACACACCCAACCCTCACTCAATCCCCCCCCACTCCCTACCATCACCCCCTCCCTCCCCAGTACCCCGCACCCCTCCTCCCCCACTCGGACACCCTCATACTCCCTCCCTTCCACCAGTCTAAAAACAAATCCCAAGCCCCCCGCAGTGGCCAATACCACCCCAAAACCCCCACATCGATCCGCCAATCCCCCTACCATCCCCCGCCCCCCCCACACACCTACCCCATCCCTCACCAACTATACACCCTCGGCCCCCCCTGCTTCTCACATCAACCCCTCTCCCAGCTCTCCCCACCCCCCCCCTCAACAACCCCCCCCCCCATATTCCAACACCCACCTACGACCCCCGCCTCCCCCCCCCCCGCCCCGACCCGACGACCGCTCATCGCCCTCTCCCAACATCCCCAGCTAGCTCCCCCATCCCACTCCTGCCCACCCCTCCCCCACTCCGGCCTCCGAACACGCCCCCATCGTAACAACACACCATTGCACTACTCTCGCTCATATACAAATGCCAACTCCCTGTCTTCACAACCACGGAACAAAAGGGTGGACAACAGTAACAAGACGATAAAGCGAATACCAAACGATAAAATCCTAAAACATGCATACTAAAACGATGACATAGTGTATTCGAGTACAAAAAAAAGTTGCCATACGTCACACACACATACATATTAAATATAGGCCATTACATGCAAAAGTGAAACCCTAATTTGGTTACAACAAATTCATATTAGAATGTATGTTGCTATGTTAAACTACATCAAAAATTTTAACGAGCTTAAGTTGTATCAATTTATAAGCAATCCTGCATATGGTTTTTTGGTGAGATATACAATAAACTACTTTGTTTTTCCTATAAGTTGGAAAGTCCGATATATATCACGAACTTGTAAAACAACAAACAAGACACAAAGAACACATTTTCCAAACTAGCACATAAAAAAATTAACTCATACTTAACAAACACAATACAACAGTATACTTAATTCAGCAGACTGCATCTTGCTATGTTAACTTACACATTTATCTAATTACTATCACTACCCAGATATATTATTATACGGTATTATAAGAATAGCATCATCACTTACCATTTCTTTGAATGGATCTACATGGTGTTATTTGAAGTTTTGAAAAAAACAAAGTTTGATGTTACGTCTGTAACAAAAAAGAAGCAAAAGATTGTCTTACGCTATAAAATCAAATTAAAAAAAACCCTTAATGTCCTTTTGGCAAAATTCTTAGAGTAATTACCTACATTTTCATTATACAAAATATATATTGCAAACACCGATTTACTTATTCTTAAATATAATGTTTTCGTAGTTTCACAGTACCGGTAACCCGTTTATAACGGTACACTACAACATACTATGTGAAACTCAATGATATACGTCCGTTGCGAGAAGTTACGTGAGATATTTCTTGTGCAACATAGCATTCATATAATGAAGAGTAAGAGACTCAATGATCAACAAGTGCAGAAGATGTCAGCTACTTCATAGTACATCATTATGGCAAGTCCAATTATAGAATATTCGGCAATTCTTAGGTTTGTGCCAAACTTGGGGGGGGGGGGGGGGGGGGGGGGGGGGGGGGGGGGGGGGGAGGGGGGGAGGGGTATTTCGGACATAGATATGTCTGGCTAACGCCGTTGGGTAGGTCGTTGCTGAGAGATCAGGTCACCGTTTTACTAAGAGTATTGTTTAATTATGTCGGCATGTAATTGAAATTTATTTCTTAAGATTAATAAAATACACATACGTCCCATTCAAAAAAAATTATCAAAATTGACCAACTGTCACCAAGAAAGTTAAATTTTAGTTTGGTACTAGTATTCTGCTATATCATCCAACATTTTCAAATTTTTAAGTTCTCCTAAGACCAATCACTGATTCCAGGGAGGAATTTACTTTTCCCGATTTTTTTATGTAGCAGCCCCATTATGCATTAATTTTAAGAATACAAATAAATAAATTTGTGTGAAGGCCCTTCTAAACTTTTCTTGTGTCAATCTTTCTTGGAAATAATTGTCTTAAGGTGCATTAATTTACTGTTACATATTGACATATCGGCATATGCTCTCAACTCCCCCAGACTTACCCAAATTTTCTAAAACTGTTACAGTATAACTTAAAATATTCAAATAATGTGTTAATTAATGCTACTGTATTGTTTTAGCACAAAAATCTTTGTTTATTCCTGCTTTAAAATACTATTTTCTACTTTCAAATCAGAGATGTTACGTCTGTAACACCACTTTGTTTCGTCCGTAACAAGTTTATGAATTTTTTTCACAAATTCGGCAGTCAAAATCCACACAATCTTTATGGTTTTAGAAAGCTTGAAGTCTCTAGAACACGTATTTAAAAAAAAGTTCAAAATTTCCGTATAATTCAGAGGAATATTGTAAGTTGTATGACATAGTCGAGTTTTTGCTGTTTTGTGAATTACGTCTGTAACAGGCAGTTTTTAATTTCTGTACTTTTTTGTAATTAAGCAATCTACACGCAAATTTAATGTAGCATATAGATCATCAAGTTACACTACAGGAAAAAAAATTGAAGACTTTCATCAGCCCAAACCAGAATTATTTGTGTTCAAAGTCTGCGATTGTTACGTCTGTAACGATGGAATTGCCCTATAGCATGCGGTAAATCGTCACCGTATATAAAAAAAAAGAAAACAGAAGTGTGAAAGGTCCACGGATAATCCGAAGAGCGGATGATCCGGAGTTAACTGCATTTTGTATTTTTAAGCTTCCGCACGTTCATTTTTGTTTTCGTTGATGCAATTTTAGATCTCAACTGCCAACACAAATGTCAAATATCTTCACGCTTGAAAGTACCATTCCTTGCATGGACCATACTTTATACATGTAACTAGCAGTACCCGCACGGCGATGCCCGTGCAATAAAAGTAAAGGAAGTTAACAAAATAAAGTTTAACTCACTCTTAAGACTTCTCTTCTTTTCGTGTGTGTGTGTGTGTGTGTGTGTGTGTGTGTGTGTGTTTGTGTGTGTGTGTGTGTGTGTGTGTGACGAGCTAATTTATTTTTAACGAAATTTTTACGTTTCAATGGAACTTTTGACACAACTGTAGTGCCAAGATTTTCGAAAACTCTCAACGAACACAGCAATATTGCCCTTGAAATTTAATATAACTCACCCATTTAACCGTAGTTTCAATGTAAAATTGGTCACCAAATCTAAATTTATGAACATAGGGAACCGATTGTATCAGGTAGCTCAGCCACAACCATTCTTCCATGATTTTAATGTGAACATTAAAAGGCAAGAAATATAATGTCTTTCGCACCATCTCTTTGAAGTGATTACAATCTAACCGTGACCCTCAAATAAGACTAAATCAACTAATATCAACTAAATTTGATTAATTAATGTCTCCTGTCCTAATTAACGGACAGAAACGTGCTAAAACTTTTCTTTTTCAGAAAAAAAAACCCTTTCCAACGATATATAAGTTTTGGGGTGTGGGAAGGTTTTCCCCCCTCAATTATGGCGGATACACCAAAAATGAGACTAATTAAATAATTCAAAAATAACTAATTCGAAATTAAACATTTGGCTTTCTAGGTGCATTACAGGGTGATACGTTCGAATTTTTGTGCCAAGTTTCAGGTCTGTAGGTGCTGTGAGGGCTTCTGGCCAGCGGTTACAAACGTACAAACAAACGAACACCGTCATCTTTATATATATAGATAAACTGTCAAAAAATTAAATATAAAAATACTTATGCGCTGTATAATTGTGAGTTCTAATGTTATGGCATGAGTACACGTGCCTACTTCTTTTGAGTAATTAAAAAACATGGACTACATTATTGGCGTACAAGGAAGTCGTGTGATGACCACATTATTTTTTTTTCAGAAGACTTCTAAGTTCATTTTTGTCAGCAGGAAAGAGCACTTTTTCTTACCATCCAACCTATAAACATGTTTGACATATTAAAATGCGTAAATGTCAGCTAGAAAAACACCTGGAAACGACCGTTGAGTAAATAATGTCATAACTGATAAGTTTGGACAGTTTAATGAAGCGACGATTATTAAAAAGTCACAAAGTAGGGAAAAAAACGAAATAATAATAATAATAATAATAATAATATCAATATCGAGCCATTATTCACGACGTCCAAGTTCAATCAATATTTAAATGTATTCAAAGCTTGTCCACCGTGTTTTATCAATTAATTAGCTCCGGTTATGATAACGGATCAGGTTTCACATCTGCTCGTTTCATGCGTTGTCTAACAAAGAATATCTTGAAGGCATTTCCGAAGTTGTTACAAATGTGTTTCAATTATTTATCCAAAGAACTTGTATTTAATTTATGCAAGGAAACATTAAAGCTTGGAAGCTTAATCAGTAACATTTCATAAACATAGTTAAGCGTCTGTTAAAATGAGGGGTAATTAATTAAGCTGTTTCTATGCACACCTGCGCACCATTATTTGCTTTTGCCTGATGGGATTTAATTAAACTTGGATTAATAGTAATTTGCTTAATACATTGGTACAGATGTGATATTTTTACGCATGTATTTGTACTTTAATTCCGAAATTTTAAACTTTCGCTTTTAATGGAGATATATTCGAACATAAGGATACATTATGTATCATAATATAAATTATCAACTTAAAAAAAAATAGTATACTGCCGTGCTATGCGCAAAAGTGGTAGCTTCAGTCTAGCTCAAACTGAGATATTGCTGTTTAAAGTTTTGCGCCACCATGTATTTGATTCAGATTATACTTTTTCAGAATTTTTTAAAAATATTTCCCATCCTCAAATGACCATTTAATATTGTATTTAGCTAAAATACGTCACAAAAAGCCACCTCGTGGCGATAACTCAATTTTTTTTTTAAAGTGTAGATACGACTTTTGTGCTTTAGCACGGCAGTATACTTGAAAAAAGAAGGATTTGCAAGTGCTTCGGGTTTGAACGTACGGTCTAGTCCGCAATACATGCAAATCCTTATTTCTTAAACAAAAGAACACTTTTTAAAAAGTTGATACCACAATTAAATGCCGAAGCCTAAAATTCTTGAAATAAAGTGAAAGCATGTGCGTTAAAACGTCTCGTTTCTAAAAATGGATTGAGCATGTCACCAATGAATATTTTCACTAATAATGATTGAAAAATAAATTATTTGCTGATTTGCAAGTGAGAAAATATCGATACAAGTACTAAGGTAAAATTTAAAATTAAATAAAACTACGACTCAGAGCATTGGAAACATGGGAAACGGAAAAATAATCACATGCAGGTAAAATTTTCTTGCGGCAAAAGCTGAATCAAGACAGAAAATTAAAAAGTCTTTTTAAAGGGCTTGTACTAAAATCAATTATAAGTATATTTCATTTGTTAGCAACTAAAAACTGCAGTAGATAAAAATTTTTAATCGTTAAGATTTTTTCCCTCGCTGGTCAACAATGAAACCAGTTACCAATGGCATGAATAAAGGTTTAGTTGTGTTTCAAATCTGCTTTAAAAGGTTATTATTTCGAGTTCTATGTAACATGGAAGTTCCAAACAAGTTCTGTCAGACGGAGGAAAATTTGTTCTTTCTTTTGGTACTATTTTTTTTTAATGTTCAAATATGTTTTTACTTCAAAAACCGTAAAAAACTATTTTTGAGGTGTTGAATTAATACTTTGGTTAATCAATGCTATACGAAGACGAAAACTAGCCAAGAAAACCCTAGATATACAGATTACAAAGATACACCCATACACACATACACATTACACAAATACGTCGAACTTATAACCCCCGTCCTTGTTGATTCGGCGGTTAAAAAGGAAATCACATGATAATAATTCAACAAGTAAATGAAATAAAATAAGTAAATAAACAAGCGCATAAATAAATAACATGTATGTAAATATAAAAAAATAAAAATTTTGCAAATAAATAAATAACTAGAATGAGCACAGTTAAGTTTCCTAAAATTAGTCGAAATTTAGTCAAAAAATGCGATCATGTTTTGTTTTCCTAAACATTAAAGCGAAAAATATGTCAACAATAAATGAAACTTTATAAAAATTGGAAAAATTTTCTTTCCTACTATTTTTTTTTTTTTTTAATCAACATTATCATTTCGAGAGAAAGGAAATCCAGATCCATTGAAATGATGAAATGAATTAACAGAATACGGAAAAACGAGATTTAATATGGAGAAGAACACTAAGTTCACAAAAATTATGTAGCTTAAAAAATCCTATTAATACATTTTGCCATTGTTAGATTCTTATTTCTTTTAAGTTAATCTATATTTCTCAATCCATTTGCACTGGCATGACATTTTTACGCATATATTTGCACTTAATTCCTGTAATTATAAACTTTGCTTATGATTTTATCTATTCAAATATAAGAAGCCATTATGTATCATAATATCAACTTTCTATAGAAATTTCTTGTATTTAGCAAATAATAATTTATACGGTTGTTATCGTGCGGTGACATCCGCAATACAATCAAATCATTATATTCTTCAAGTACAAAATATTTTTTTGGAAATTAGAATTTAGGTATTTCATATTACGGTACAAAGTGGCTCCTTATATTCAAACATAAACACATTTAAACGCCAAAGTTTGAAATTGCGGCAGTAAATTAAATATATGCGTAAAAAGGTCATGCCAATGGAAATGGATTGAGAACTATACTGCCGTGCTAAGCGCAAAAGTGGAATCTGCAGTGGAGCTCTAACTGAGATATAACTCAAGTTTTGTGCCACCACGTATTTGATTCAAATGAAATTTTTTCAGAATTTTTGAATTATTTTATCAACGGAAATCAACTTTTCATGTTGTTACTATGGTTACGTGTTCATACTTATTTTTGTGTCGTTCTTTTTCCAGGGTTGACATCGTCAATCTTCGTAGGCTACGGCCAGACGTAGAATTTTTGATTCTACGGTAGTATTTTTTCGGCCCAAATAAGGAGCGTAGTATTTTTCTGGCAACCCTGTTACCAATATACTAATGACTTAATTAAAAGATTTGGCGGATTTTTTTTTTTTTTTTCATTTTCATAGATTTCGCATTTCAGCAACATTGATTTTGGCAACGTTTGGAAACAGTAGTATTTTGTAATATTTTTTTTTAGAGGAGGCGTAGTATTTTTTTGTTCCAATTCTCTGGCAACCCTGTCTTTTTCCCGGTGAAGATGCTTTGGGACCCTGCTTGGCGCGTTTTCAAAAAGTCAACTACGCAAAATAGCTAGAGGGTTACCACGCTTGACGCGCCTATCGTTCATTTAGCGAGAAAAGGGTACCTAAAGCACAGATTAACGAAATATCGTATCAATTGCGATATTGCATCGTTTTTTTAAAGTGTTTCATTTCGGAAAATGTATTGTTTTGTTTTTTAAGCTAGGAAAGAAAACTTTCTTCTTCTTTTAAACTTTGGTAAGATTTCTGTTGGTTCCTGTTACCAACAAAATTGTTCTTATTTTCTCTTTTGCCTTATTTTTGTCCATCTCCCTTGGGGCTGCATTCGAATATTCCAAGGGGGTGTTTTACCCCATTTATCGGGTAAATCAGTGTTTTCAATGCAAGGTGATATGAATTGGTTAACAAAAGTGATATGAATTGGCGCGACCACTTGGCGATATATCGCCAAGCTTTTGATCGCCAAGTATTTGACGCCAAATTGGCGAAATTTTTTTTTTTTTTTTTTTTTTATTTAGGTTTAATTTGGCGCTGTTGGCGATATTTTGCGAAAAATCCACTGAATGATGTTAAAATCGACGATATTTAGGAGATTAATCATTGTAAAACATTAAAAATATTTCGTGTTCTCAAATGACTATATAATTTTGTATTTAGGTAAAAAACGTCACAAAGAGCCACCTGGTGGCGATAAATCGATTTTGTTAAAAAGTGCAGATACGACTTTTGTGCTTAGCACGGCAGTATACGATATATAGCAGAGAAATATCACTATCTGATTTTTTTAAGGAACAATCTAATACTAGACACATTTCAATACAGATATATCTTTTTATAAATAATTTTTTTACTTTATGCTAGTGATGGAAAAAAAAGAAGAATTTGACTCTTATGTGACGTCGTTCCATTCGGCAGGCGACAAATTCGGGCCAGCCTTCCCAACAAAGGAGTACAGTCCAAATATCCCCCGCCCAAGGTGAGGGATGAGGGGGCTCGAGCCCTGAAACGGGAGTCTCCTTCGGCTATTAAAAAAGATGAAGGGAGGAGAAATATTCTTTTTTTGATAGATGGGGCAGCATGATAGATGCCTTTCGCAATGCATCAGACTTAAAGTCCGACCACAAAAATGCCCAAACTTCGACTTTTGTGCCCCTCTATTCTTCGGTCAGGTCAGTTATCCTTTTGTAAGAGTGGCTTTGTTTGCGTTCGCAAATAAAGTTTCTCTTTCTTCCCAATTTGATATCTTCTTCAGCTAAAGATATTTGCTTGACACTGTTTGGCATAACTGGAATACCTTGACTACAATTACGACAGTATAATAGGGGATAATCCTTAGTGATGGTTTATTTTGAGATTCTGAAAAAAATATCACACATAATTCAAATAAATTAGATAATTTTGAATTTGGTTTTTATCACTTTTATTAGGCTGCGACGTTTTCTATTTTTTTTAATTTATAGTAAAATTTGATGCATTTTACTTTGAAACACCAGTGAAGCATCCGCTGTGCCATTGTGTTTCACCAAAGAGTTTCTTTTGGAGTTTTTTCTTGGTCCAATTAGAGTCTCTTGCTTTTATTTTTAATTTCCTGTACTGAGAAGTAAACTTGTTTTCACAATGGTTTACGTTCATACTGATAAAAAATAAATCGTTGTTTTTACAATGTAATACTGGCAGCAGAGATTCCAGTTTAAAATTGTAAAATGCACAATAATAAACTGCAAAACTAGAAATTTTACAGTTCATTGTAAAGCAGCAAATTTTACAATTTATGACCACAAAAGTAGCTGTGTTATACTATAAAAGCAACAGTATAATGCTGGCAGCAGAGGTTCGAGCTTAAAACTGTACAATGCACAGTAATAAATTGTAAAATTAGCAATTTAACATTTTATTACTGTAAAGAAGCAATTTTACAGTTTATTACTGTGAAACAGCAATTTTTAGTTTATTCCTATAAAATTAGCTGTATTATGCTGTAAAAACTACATTCATTTTTTACAGTGTATGGGTTCTTTCGATTCAGGATTTAATTTTCTTTTAGGATTTTCAGGTGGGGCCAGTATAGAACTGAAGAAGTTTGTTAAGGCTTTATTATGTCTTATCTCAAATATAAAATATTTTCCGTACACTTCTTTTTTCTCAAACTTAAAATTAAGTTATCTTGAATATGCAGAGGCTATAGAAATGGTTAGTATCTCAAAATCGTGATAGCCTATATGCTTTTTCAGATGAATATTTAACCTTAATGTCGTTTCCAATCTTTCAATTGCATAAAAGTGCGAATTCGTCTCTAAAAAGTGCTTAATGTAACTGGCCCTAAGAAATTTTTCATCTTTTCGGTGCTTTGTATGAGTAAAAATTTTTATAAAAACAGCCAGAAATCAAAATTAACTGTTCATAAAAATAAAAAATATAGATAATAAACTTTGATTTCTTCCATTTTTCTGTGCTTACGTTCCTTTACATCACTTCATAATGTCGTTCGATATCAAGCGGTCATTATTGGCTATAACTGCGTCAAAATATGCAAATAAAATTCTATACCATAATCAAAAATATCTTTACCTCTTTGACCGATATGTAAGTTGCTCCGCTATTGAAAATGAAACTAAAATAAAATGTATCGATGAAATATTAAGATATTGAATGAGAGCTACAACAAAGAATACATGCACTTATTTTCAGTTTCTGTGTTCTTAGCATGAAAAATAAAATTCTTGTCCTTAAACCAAATCAGAACATATAATTTCGTAGACTTTTAAATTTACTTGCTATAGAGTTAGGAACAATTTAATGAGAGCAGAAAGGAAAAGAATGATCGGCTGCAGCATTTTCAAAAATCTGTTTAAAATGCTCAAAAGCAATGATAATAATAATAATAATGATAATAATAGTAATAATAATAGTAATAATAGTAGTAGTAGTAGTAGTAGTGGTAGTAGTAGTAATAATAATAATAATAATAATAATAATAATAATAATAATAATAATAATAATAATAATAATAATAATAATAATAATAATAATAATAATAATAATAATAATAATAATAATAATAATTTTATAATTATGTAAGAAATTGGATATTTATGTTCTCCATTGCCACATACTAAAACTGAAAATCATTAAAATGTGCGACGTCGCATTCTCCAAGCTCATATGACCAGATATCGAATAACCCAGTTATATGCATTTTCAAACTTTAAAATTTCAAAATACAAAATTTGTTCTTTATTCTATACTTGTAATTTAATAATGCATAGAAATGTTCAGTAAAACATAATTCATTGCTTGAACAAACGTTTGAAAGCCTGTGCGGCCAGAAAGAATAAAAATTAAGGTTAAATTATCAAAGAACAAAATAGTTAGGTTGAAGCCTTTTTAAGCTCAGTCAATCGGTTCTTGATCCCTCTCATTTTTTTTTTTTAATTTTTAATCCATTTTTTCCCTGAAAGAACAACACAAAATGAATACTGAATTAGTAAAAAACACTATACTGAACTGACACTTTTTTTTTTCGCTATTTAAAGCACCTGCAGCTTTCAAGAACAGTAGTTATTCTCTCACCCCTTTTACTCTTCAGTATTTCACAATCAGTTGAAGAATGAAATAAACCTTGTATCGCAGCTCGCCGACAAAGCTTGGTGCGGATTCAAACACGTTCATTTAAACGTGAAACGCGTGAATTTTTCGTTTTGCGCTCCGTGAAATTCCGCGATTCATCCTTTTGCCCAGATCCTTCCGTCCCAGTATCTGTTCTATGAAGTGTCATAATTGGTGGAAGGGTGTAGTTTTGAATGCATTATAAGGCACCTGGATCTGGAGCAGCAGTGAATAGAATTGTTACACAAAGGGTGTTTCTAAGTTTATTGCGTACGCGGTAGCTTAACAAATATTTTTTTAATGTAACGCTTTTATAGCTCAATTAAATAGTGAAGAGCATGTTTCCCTCTCCTACGTGCAACTATTCAAAAGAAAAAAGGGGGCTATTTACCAAACAATTCTTTTATCAGAGTCCTTTTAGCTTCATTAGTCAGTTTCACTTATGGAAGTAGGAAAACGCTAGAGGGGTTGTGTATAAATGAAGTTGATTTCGAGAGACATAGACGAGGACGAGGATCTGGAAGAGTCCGCCCCAGCCACCGTCCAGGTGCAGCAGCACGAGGACGACCAGCGGACGGAGGCTGGTGGACCTCAGAAAGGATAGGGCATCTACGGTCAAGGGAAAATAATGAGCTGTCGTGATTTCTCAATAAAAAAATAATGAAATAAATTACTCCACTGTTGAATCTACCGTTGACTTTTGTGAACTTTTTTCAACATTAAATTTCATATTGAAATAGAAAAATGTTTGTACTTTTATGCAATCTACACCTCCTCATGGATATAAGTTCATAACTTCTTTCCTTAAATTGTTTTTATAGGTAACATTAGTTAAATTATTAATATTATCAAACACTAAAAGAGACACGTGAACACATACTCGCATACATACACCGATTTATTTAGTACCATAGACATAGTAAATGGATCTGATTTGTCTTTCTGATAAAACATCCCGAATATTAAAAGCATCATATTGTCTACAAATCATAGGGCTGAAGGAAATGTTTTTCGTGATATTTTTGAAAAATTTCAAAAACAATACATTAACAGCTAACTAGATTACAACCAAAAAAAAAAAAAAGAATTCAAACAGATGGACGAAGTTTCTGTCAACGGCGACATTGTATCTAACAGCCATTTTCCACTTTCACAGCATATGTTCCTCTGTCACGCCATTTTGCCTCGTCAGGTGGAATTCGCATGCAGTAGCTCCACGTTCTCACCGGCTACGCATATGTGACTTATTGACTGGGATTCATATGCTCTTTGAACTACCGAAATCACACGGTATTTGTATGATTTTTTTGTACTCGAAGCTGTTCTCACTTTTTGATACTATTGTTATGACGGCAGCTTTTATTCGTCGATTTGTTTTGTCAGGGTCCAGCTTCTATTAGGGCTAAATGTTTTGATAATGAAGGGAATGGATACAAAGAAAATTCTGAATTAAGTTCTGTAGTTTGTTTGAAAATTTTATTGTATATTTTTGTTGTAAAAAGCGGGAGTGCCATATGTTACGCTTAAGGCATCTGTGTACCTTAAAATCAACATTGTCCGTTAAAAGGTTTTAGCAAAAACTTCTTTCTGGGAAAGTATCCTAACTGTTTTCAAATGAAACCTTTGAAAACAATTTTACAGAATGCTTTTTTGAAAGACAGTGATTTTGAACTGCGTAAGTCTAATTGCGTACCATATACAAAAAAAAATAATAATAACATTAAAAACACTAATAATGATGATAATAATAATAATAATAACATTAAAAACTAATAATAAAAATAACAATAATAATGATAACATTAATAATAATAATAATAATAATAATAATAATAATAATAATAATAATAATAATAATAATAATAATAATAATAATAATAATAATAATAATAATAATAATTTTTACATGCAAAAAAATAATAAAATTTGAAGTAAAAGACAAACAAATTGTAGTTGTAAATAGCAGAGTTTCGATTCCTCCACTGGTTAAAAAGTTTCAAAGACTGATGAGGAGAACTAAAATCTTGTTTTGATGAAAGTATAAATTTAAAAAATGTGTTTCGGTGTTGCCTTTTTTTTTTTTTTTTTTGTATAAAAGATATTATAAATTTTAAGAATTAAAAAAACTGTTTGCATTCCCTGAAATACCCATAATTATAGCTTGTTTTAATGAAGGAGATCTGGACATAAGACTTAAATCAAAACCATCTACTGACCTGCAAATTATAGGAGACTCGAATTATAGGAGACTGCAAATTATAGGACTGCAAATTATAGGAGATTATACTCGAACCTCTGGTCCTGCAAATTATAGGAGTTCTACACTGTAGAAAATGAATGTTGTTTTTACAGTATAATTTCATAGTAATGAACTAAAAGTTGCTAATTTTACAGTAATAAATTGTCAAATTGCTCATTTTTCAGTACTTAACTGTAAAAAATGGCTAATTTTACTGTAAGAAGCTGTAAAATTGTTCATTTCACAGTAAGAAACTGTAAAATTGCTGATTTTACAGTTTATTACCGTGCGCTTTACGTTTTTAAACTCGAACCTCTGCTGCCAATATTATTGTGTTGCTTTTAAAGCGTAATACAGCTAAAATTTACGGCAATAAACTGTAAATTTTTTAACTTACTAAGAAACTATTCTAATCCAGTAAGAAACTGTGAAGTTGCTAGTTTTGCCGTTTATTACTGTATATTTTACAGTTTTAAATTGGAACTTTGGCTGCCAGTATTATACTGTAAAAACAACAGTTCATTTTTTGCAGTATAGCGGAATATGATCTAAATGCTAGAACATAAGATACACAACTAAAAGACACGAAGCCGACGGCGACGGAGGACGGAGAAAAGATTCACAGATTTTTCCCCTAAGATCTAATACCAAAGGATTTCTTTTCTGTGCGAATTTTGTTTACGACTCGAAAAGTCAGAACAACACCCCATCCCCCATTGCATCACCAAAATCTCTTCCCGAAAATTTTAATCTCGTTACATAAGTTTCAACACCAAGCACTAATCCTCTAATAAATAAAAATTCGCTTTGTAACTCGGTAGCTGACTTCGGCGATGGAGCAGGGGGACGGGTGACTAATTCCCTCCCCCTCCCTTCCAACACTTTTTACGCTTCGATCAAGTCCTCTGGCGGAAGCCAAACAAAGCAAGTTTGGCGTAAAGTTTCCTCTGAATGAGCGCTCGATGTTTTTAGTAAACTGCTGTCGACCCTTCGACCCCCTGGGGTGTGGGTCTCAATACCTGTCACCCTATCTGATTTGTCACGCTCCCCGTCTCCTATCGGGGTGATAGTTCCTTTCCCCCTGCTCTGTGTCTACTATTGCAGGTGAAGGCGCGAATAAATGCTACTATAACATTTATTGAAGCTAGGGCGAAGGATTTAATAATGCTTTTTGTTGGCGAATCTTGTGCGGGCTTTCCCCCTGTTCGGACAGCCTATCAGTTTTCTAAACTCAGAGTTTTGACTGATTTTTTGAAGTTTAATGCACGTGCACATATTTGCTGATGTCTTGTTTTCGGAGCTCCAATCCCGGGGAGAAGTGCTCCGAACACAACATGCAAGTTAGAAAGACCACCGAACCGATAAAAAAAGTTAATACAGTCGAACCTGTTTATCTCGAACCTGCTTATCTCAAAAACCTCTCTATATCGAAAATTTTCAATTTCCCTGCTTTTACAGCATAAATTTAATGTTTCTTCTCATGCTTATCTCGAATGATTTTTTCCGAAAACTTCTATATCTCGAATTTTGACCACTCTCATTTTTAAATTTCATCTGCAGCCACCTTTATCAATGGTATGACTTGGAGACAAAAATCATCTTCTGCACGATCATCCAAAGACTAGGTTCGTACTTAAAGGTATGCATTAACTTGCTAAAGATATAGTCATCACAATTAGTAAAACATGGACTCACAACATGTCGTACAGTAAAATATTCAACAATATCAATGCAAAACAATGTATTAAGTATTTAACTGTTCCAATTTATTATTTCAGTAAATTTTATCACAACCTCTGTATCTCGAAATCTCCATGTCTCGAATTTTTCTTCGGTCCTGTGAAATTCGAGATAGACAGGTTTGACTGTATAGTAATTTAAATTAGTAATACGTACATTTACTTTTAAAGAAGGGTAAATACATTAATTTTCAAGAAAAGGAGAGAAGAAAGAAAATCCTTCTGCTTGATGACTGGATGATGAATTATTTTAGTTATATTTTCAAAGTGCGTGAAAAAAAAAAAAAAAAAAAAACTTTGCTAGCAGTATTCACGAGAGTCTTTCCCTAACTACATTAATTGAAGTGTAGCATTATCGCAAAGGCATTTTTTTCTTCTTTCGTGTAATCTAGTAGAGGGAAAAATTTCTTGATTTTCCATTAACATGGTCGCTATCCAATGTTTCTCTTCCTTTTGGCTTTCATCTTCAATGTTAACATCGTCTCCTATTACTTCCTTCCCTTAACTCCCTGGTTGTGAAATTGATGCATTTTTGACCAGGACATATCTGTAAATGTTTTCGTCCATATTTAGTGAAAATATTTCCTTTTTGTCCACACGAAAGTCATAATTGGCTAATCCAAAGCTTCCATTATATTAAACTGGTTTTCTTGCATAATCGCAGTTGCATTTTCTTCAGCTAATTTGTTCTGCGCATGAAAGTAAACTTAGGGCAAGAAGAGTCTTCCTGATTTCAGAAAGATTTACTTTGTCTCTTATAGCTGTATTGATAATTCTTTTTTTTTTTTTTTTTAAAATTGCGCCCATGCTATCGTGAACAAGAGCATGGCAGTTTGGCAGTATCTAGAAAATTGAATTTTAGAGAAGTTTGAAGCAGCACCTTTCTGGTTTCCAATAATTATTCTAAAAACAAAAAACTTTGAGACAAAAATGCAAAAAAAAAAAAAAAACACACAGAAAAAAAAGGAAACAAACAAAAGAAAAAAGAGAAAAAAGTAAAATTAGAAGATATTGCCACGATGCCTTCACAGGGCATCGTGGCTGTAGTGATCGAGCGCCGACAGAAGAACAGCGTCCTCCCACTTTTGTTTTAATGCAAGCGTCGGATCCTGTTTTTCAATTCAATATTTTAAATTTCACGAAACCTTACGCTAGTATCTGGTTATTAAATTAATGGATTGCAGAGTTTGGCATACGCTATCTCAGAAACAAAACGTTCTTGAACTTTTTTTCGGGGGGGGGGGGTCTTGTTTTAATATACATACATATGTTTTCTAGCATTATAATTCCTTTCGAATTACAGAATTACAGTTCAGTTGAGTCCCTCTCTTACTGTTTTTCATTTAAATGTTTCGCATCTATGTTCCTGATAAATGTAATTTTTCCAATCCTTTTATTTGAAGTTTACATTCTGAAAACTTGTTGTCATTTTCTATGCTGAAATTATTGCGAATATTATCTTCAGTGGTTACATGAAAAGTACACGAGACAAGAATTCAAACAAGGATATGTATGAAATGCAGAAAATAACCAAATCTGTTAAGTGCCACTGCGCGCAACAAGTTTTAAAAAAAGAAAGGAAAAAAAGAACAAGCGGATTTACTTCAACGATCTTGAACCGATAAGGCTATGGTATCAAAGCGCCAATAAAAGCTCGCAATCAAGATGATCTGAAGAATTAATAAATTACGCTCAAATCGGCACGAAAAAGTAGCGGATCTAAAAAAAAAAGAAGAAAATAGAAACGTTAGAGAAGAGCTTCCTTCGACAAAGGATTGACAAAGGATGGCAAATTGTAACATAAATTATCGCGATAATCAAAGGTTGGTTGGTTTCACTGCAGTAACACTGTTCTGGTAAAGAAACAACGTTTACAGAGTTCTTCAATTTTCCATTTCTTTGCATTGACACTGTGCTGGTAAAGAAACGACATTTACAGAGTTCATTCCTGTTTAATTTACTTGCATTGACACTGCGCTAGTAAAGAAGCAGCTTTTACAGAATTCATTTATTTTTTTAAGAAATTTTGAATGCAAAGGGTTTTGCGTAAATATTTTAGGGATACATGGATTAATCAACAGAAATGGGTGATTAGTTATAATAACGTAATAATGATAAATGACAAATGATAATCATAAGAAATATTTTTTTTTAAGATAATGCCTTTCTTTTTTTTTTCTTTTTTGAATATTTATCCCATTAATGCACATAAAAAATATTTTGAGGTATATTTTTACTCTCTAACTTATGGGAAACTAAATTGTTTTATAAAATTAAAGCGAGAAAGTATAGTAAACAGCTTTGTATGTCAAAAAAGCTCACTTGTCCGAAACTGCTAGACTATTCAAGCCAATCATATTGAAGGAAAAACTATCTAAGCTCTAGCTGTCTGATTAAGTACACTAAAGTTTCTAAAATTTTCAAGCAACTCTATCGGAATTAATATTGTACGGCATTGTTTGCGGTTTGCTCCCCTTTTTTCATTCAACATAAATGTTATTAAAATGTTTACAAAGTATGCACGTCAAGATATTGACTATTTATCCCTAAAGCTTTTCAAAAGATCGATATAATTTTTTTTATCGAATATCCATTAGGAATACAAAAACTAATATTTATTGCTTCAAAATTCCACATAAAATTTTTATTAAACTTGCAGAATATGTCTGGTAATTTATTTTGCATCTTACTACAGAGCTGATCAAGGATTGTTCATGAAACTTATAATTGGTTCAAAATGATTGAAGTTTTTAAAGAGGAAAAGAGGTCCTAATAGAGTTCGTATTTATGTTTTATATAAACGCTTATGTCAAAAGTCCATAAAACTTTAAGAGAATATGAAGGAGTTTCTTTAGAAGTTCAGAATTCACGTAGTTTTCAACTTGAAATAATCCAGGTGGCGTACAAAAGAAGAGCCATTTAAACGTTCATAAAGTTTACAAGAAAAAAAAAACTTACAGCGCAGGTTAAAATTAGGCCCAGTGGCGTAGCTAGGGAGGGGCGTGGGGGAGGTCCGCCCCGGGCGGCACTTTTATGGGGGCGCCAAACTGAGACAAAATGAGAAGGTCGCCGCAAACCACATGCACCACTAAAAAAATAAAAAATAAAAAAGGGAACAACAATAAGGAAAAAAAACGCATGAAAGTGTGAAATGTGGGACGGCATCGGGACAGAGGCTTTATACGGGAGGAGAAAGAGCAAAAACCAAAAAATTGCGAAGCAAATACAAAGGGCGCCATTGAGACACAGACGTCCTCAAGTTTAGGGTTCGCAATAAAGAGAAAAGGATACATTTTCATAACAACCGAGCATTATTAGTGCGGCAACAAGGTACAGACGTTACGGAAAAAATAAAAACCAGGCAAAGTTATAGAGTGGCATTGAGGTGAAGACACTCAGATTTTAGTAGCAATTTTATAATTTTTCCTTGCTATACTTATTTCACGTTTATTTCTCATTTAATAAGTGTAATGTGAAGAAATATTTTTCTTTCATTCAGTTTCGATTTTTAAATATACTTAGCACAGTTTTGATTTTTAATTAAAATTCTGAGCTTGCAAAAATCGGGAATCAGTGTGACAAAAGGCTTACTTATTGATTACTATACTTATTTCATATTTATTTCTCTCATATATACTAAAAATATCAAATGTTCCCATCAGTGGCGTATCCAGGGGGTGTGCCAAGGGACCAATGCACCCCCCCCCCCCCAAGATTTTGTAAGACTATAAAAAATGGTGGCACCGAATTTTGAAAAAACATGTAACCTTCATGTAAATATGCTTCAGGTTTTTGCAATGAAAAATACTTTATGGACACTGAAATATTGTCATATTATTTTCTGTTTTCGACAATAAGAAGCAAAACTAATTGTTATTCTGTAATTGTGGAAATGTAAGAGGAAAATGAGCGATGTACCCGCGCCTTATTGTTCTTGCATGATATTCATTTTTGTAAAAAAAAAAAAAAATCTTTGAGCAACGTTCAATAGAAAAAATTAAATTGAAATACTGCGTTTTTAAAGTTTCACCAAATTTCTTGATTTTTTTTCCTTTCTTATCACAGTGTCGATGTGCACTCCCCAAAATCAATTCCTGGAGACGTCACTGGTTCCCATCGCATTCAATATAATTATGTAGATTGCCGGAGCGCTTTGTTAATCAGGATATTTTCTCATACTTATTTTGTGATTCCACAAAATGTGTAAGAACCATAAGTTCTGACTTAGATAAAAATGCATTTCTAAATTTATAATTGAAGAACATTTTAATTATAAACAATGAAATGCATATGTATGTTTAATTTTATTTCATGTTCACTAATTAAAAGATGAGTGATACAATTTTAATATAATGGATGGTTTAAAATTACTTGCTATGCTCATTTAATGTTTTTAATGTTGTTCGTGTTTTAAAAGTGAACCGATTTGAATTTCTAGAAATGTCTTGTTACATCATTGTTTGTTAGTGCAAGGAAGTATTTTCATGAAGAAAAATGCTTTGTGATTCTTTAAACGATGTATAAACTATGAACTCTGATCTTTGACTTGCTAATAAATTTAATTTCCTTTTCCTGAAGATCCTGTCCTGAAGATTTCGTTGATAAAATTGTTAATGCGAAATTTTTATTATTTTTTAAAGAATTTTTTTCAAAATCTAGTTATTTTTTTTTGCGTATGATCATCTTTTGAGATGAAAATCGTAGGTGAGCAATGATCCTGTTACTAGATTAAAATGTTGACCCAGGAGTACGATTTTCCAGCATTCTTCGTTGCTCAGACTAAATAATAAACAGTCCATGTACGTTTAAATAGGGTGGGGGCGGCAAATTGAAGATCCGCCCCGGGCGGCAGAAGCTGTAGCTACGCCACTGATTAGACCTGTACTCTTTAGGGAATATTCCTGAAATCAACTAGCGATTCCGCATGTAAAGTGTTCAAAGTGTACATGTTCTTTGGTGTCTATAGAAAGAGCACACCGTCAAAATTAACTTTCTGTATCGACTTCGGTTGTAACAGTGCAAATTGCAACTAGAACTGAACTAGGTATATAAAATGTTCATTTTGCTCAGCTGCTTGCCTTACGTAGTTTAAAGAATTAAATTTCTTTTAAGACACAATTTTTGTAGCAAATTGCTCATGTATGGAATTAATTTTAGCAGTTACTGATTTCCTTCTTTTTAATTATTGTTAGTTGAAAAAAAAAATTGTTTTGACAGCTCTACACCGTAAAAAATGAATGTTGTTTTTACAGTATAATATAGCTAATTTTATAGTAATAAACTGTAATAATAGCTAACTCTATGGTAATAAACTGTAAAATTGCTACTTTTACAGTACTAACTGTAAAGATGCTAATTTTACAATAATAAACTGTAAAATTGCTAATTTAACAGTTTATTACTGTACATTTTACATTTTTAAACTGGAACCTCTGCTGCCAGTATTATACTGTTGTTTTTACAGTATAATACAGTTAAAGTTTACGGAAATAAATTGTAAAATTTTTCACTTTACAGTAAGAAACTGAAAAATTGTCAGTTTTACAGTTTATTACTTTGCATTTTACAGTTTTAAATTGGAACCTCTGCTGCCAGTATTATACTGTAAAAATAACAGTTCATTTTTTGCAGTGTAGAAATCGGCAATAAGGAATAACATATTCGATGGAGGAAATAAGACATCATGTAACCTGACGTGAAAGTATACAGACAGCTCGGGATAACTTCTTTTCAATCTAGAAAACGACATGAACAATGAGCTTCCATTGCAGCCCATTTGTGTACACATTTATGGCCGAACAGAAAGATACGAATAGTTGCGTATAAACGGAGAGAAGCACGTACGCAAGGATTGAAATGAAAAGGATGTCGAACAAACATTGCGGTATGCAGTCTGAATAATAACCTTCTGAAAGATCTTTTCCGGTCATCCATGAAGCAAAGAACGGTTTGTGAAAGCATGAATATGCCACTTAAACGGCAATGTATGCCGTCTATGGGCGATGCTGGAACTCAACAAACCAGACCGAAATACAGCAGGCTTTAGTGCATTCATCGCAATTTGTCTCGCAATATTCCTCAGTGAAAAGTTCCTACCCTGCTTGACGTTTTGTTTGCACAGTTTGCCTTTGCGATTACATCGATGCGCCGAGTCTCGTGTGCACTCTATCCCGAGCACTACTCATAGAGCTATTTTCCTACCTGGGACTATTGTCGAAGCACTTTCTTTGCTACAAACAACAATCCATTCAGATTCCCCCCCCCCTTCAAGGGGTGGATAACCCCTCCTCCGATTCTATTTGGCCGGTGGGTTTGCAAAAGAAAGTCGTGGCTTTTATACAGCAAATGGCACTAATAGAGATATCATAAATCTCGGGACAGACCCTTTCTCCATCGAATTGTGTGGACCCGGCTTTTAATGGCGGAATTTATGGCTTTTTCTTCACCCAGCGATTTTTGAAGACCTAGGGCACGCGAATTTTTCACGCCTATTTGGGCCCCCAGAAAGCTGAATGTTGTCCGGAATGGATACCTGTCCAAATATTGAAATGCTGCGTTTAAAAAATGGTTTTTAGATTCAGGTGGGTCATCGGGACATCAGGGCAAATCGTTGTCTTCTTCCTTCTGCTTATGGAATTCGGAAATAGGGACCAAGATTTGAGTAATAGCTTCATGTACCTGGTTTAAAACTTAAAACGAGGTGTCTTGCACTGCAAGAAATAGATTTTGTTTTTACAGTATAATATAGCTAATTTTATAATATCAAACTCTAAAAATTGCTAATTTTACAGTAATAAAATGTAAAATTTCTGTTCTACAGTAGCAAACTGTAAAATGGCTAATTTTGCTGTTTATTACTGTGCATTTTACAGTTTAAACTTGGAACCTCTGCTGCCAGTGTTATACTGTTGATTTTACAGTATAATACAACTAATTTTATGGTAATAAACTGTAAAATTATGGTAATAAAGTGTAAAATTGCTAGCTTTATGGTTTATTACCGTACATTTTACAGTTTTAAACTGGAACGTCTGCTGCCAGTATTATATTGTAAAAACAACAATTTATTTTTTGCAGTGTGGGGAAGTTTACTTAGTTCATTATTTTATTTGAGACTTCTTGATAGTTTCAAAACTTTTATAAAGCGTAAAATTCTATGTCTACTAGTAAAACATTAAAAAAGTTAAAAAGCTAAAAGTGGGTTGAAAAATAAAATAAAATAATGCAGTACTAAAAAGTGTAAAATAATTTTATTTTGGAGGGGTTTTTTTTATATTTTTTTAATCACAATTGCTATAAGTTATCCTTAAAATTAGGTGAAGTTTTGCGGGTTAAACGTGCTTCCAAGTAATGGAAGAGGGAGGAAGAAATAGCTGATAAACTTTATAGGTAAATGAATGTATGTATGTATCAATCTGTAAAATTATGCAACTAGTTTTTGGAAAATTCACACGAAATAGATACTATTCCTCGAAGTACATACTCCGATCATTATTGCTGGAAAAAAAAAAAAAAACAGATGTTCTTTGTTTTTATATATTTTTATTCTCAGCTGCACCGTTAAGATTATCCTTCTTATCTTAGCTTAAAAACTAAAAGGAATGAAGGAAGATTTTGTATGGAAGACTGCAGTGCTAAGACAAAAGTCGTATCTGCACTTTTTTTTTTTTACAAAATTGAGTTATTGCCACCAGGTAGCTCTTTGTGACGTATTTTACCTTCATACAAAATTATATGATCTTTGAACAGGAAATATTCTTTAAAAATTTTTGAAAAAGTTTCATCTGAATCAAATACATAGTGGCGCAAAACTTTAAAGAGTTTTATCTCAGTTTGAGCTCGAATGCAGATACCACTTTTGCGCTTAGCACTGCAGTATATATCTCCACTTTGAATATTGTTTGAATTAATTTCACTTGTTTAATTACTCTTATTTTAAATGATATATTTGTTGGATACTAAGCTCTCTTTCATACTTTATCAACCTTTTATCTTTTAAAAAACTTTTATTGGTATAACAAGACTAAAAAAAATAGTAGCAAAATCCAGCATCCAAAATGACTTGCTCAATTTCAGCTATGCATCAAAGAATTCGAAAAACGTGTTACCCTTCCAGGAACGAAACAAAATAATTACGTCTTCTCATACCTGTTCCGAAAGGTAACCACTAATACCGCACTCTTCTACATGACACTAATACCACGTGATTAAACTGCTCGAATGATTAACGACAGGTTGGAGAGCTAATTTCTGTGATTCCAAAATGATCACTCAGCTGTAAATTGTCGAAAAAGCTCGATCATATACGAGGATAATGCCATTACAGGTGGCAGATATAGCTGATATTTATCTTACTTACTTTTAAAATATCAACCAAACGGCAAAAAAAAAAAAAAAAAAGAAAGAAAGAAAGAAGGAAAAGAAAAATGTTTATCGGATTTTGGAGGTTGTAACTGTTTTCACACTGCAAAAAATAAACTTGTTTATACAATTTTCTACTGGCAGCAGAGTTTCCAGTTTAAATCTGTAAAATGTGCAGCAATAAAATGCAAAATTAGCAATTTTACGTTTTATTACTGTAAAGCAGCAGTTTTACAGTTTATTACCGCAGAGTTAGCTGTATTATACTGTAAAAACAACAGTATAATACTGGCAGCAGAGGTTCCAGTTTAGAACTAAAATACACAGTAATAAATTGTAAAATTATCAACTTCACAGTTTATTACTGTAAAATTGGCAATTTTTAGTTTATTACTATAAAATTAGCAATTTTTAGTTTATTACTATAAAATTAGCAATTTTTAGTTTATTGCTATAAAATTAAAAATTTTAGTTTAATACTATAAAATTTGCAATTTTTACAGTTTAATACCATAAAATTAGCAATTTTTACAGTTTATTGCTATAAAATTAGCAATTTTTACAGTTTAATACCATAAAATTAGCAATTTTTACAGTTTATTGCTATAAAATTAGCAATTTTTACAGTTTAATACCATAAAATTAGCAATTTTTAAAGGTTATTGCAATAAAATTAGCAATTTTTACAGTTTATTGCTATAAAATTAGCAATTTTTACAGTTTATTGCTATAAAATTAGCAATTTTTACAGTTTATTCTATGAAATTAGCTGCATTATACTGTAAAATCAACATTTATTTTTTACAGTGTATAGTAAGCTGATATTATGTGCTGATTTGCTGATGGATCTCGTTGTTTCGAATTGTTTTATGTACATGAAAAATAATTATATCCTCTGTTTCGTAAATTAATAATGGATAGTTTATAAGTATGCTATTTCCACAACAAAAATTAGCAACGAAAAGATGTGAATTAGTTTATCGAATTTCATATTTTTGTTTTATTACCTCTATAAGCTCAAAAAATCAGAAATGGCCTCAAAAATCTAGTCAAGCGTATTTTCCCGTTTTTTATTATACTACAATAATAAATTCAACATCGTAAAAAATGGAGGGAAAAAAAGCTACAGGAATTTCAAAATTACCACATTTGAATTTTATGTTATGCTATGTCACTACAAAATGCCAAAACTGAAAATACTTACGATCAAAAAGTTCGCATCTCTGCAGTTCCTGTCATCACCTAATTCATGTCTAGAAAGTTAGTTTTTTATGAAATTGATCATTATTATAATCTTCCC
This sequence comes from Uloborus plumipes, assembly GCA_038373865.1. Lineage (NCBI taxonomy): Eukaryota > Metazoa > Arthropoda > Arachnida > Araneae > Uloboridae > Uloborus > Uloborus plumipes. Next base: position 18,561 of record JAXGGA010010604.1, on the reverse strand, counting down.
TGCTTTTGCTGTTCTTGTATATTTCATGTTTCCACAGCAAAGTTGACCCCTCTAAAAAATATCAAGGAATATTTTCCAAGTAAAAAAAAATCTTGACATAACTAATTAATTACCTATTAGTAATTAATTCTACGATTGTCTTTTTTTATTTGTTATCATGGATTAAATAATTATAATATTATCTCTCTCTTTCTCTGAAAGTGTGCAATTCAATTTGATGAATATATTTGAAATGATATACTAAAAAGCTGAAAAGGAAAATTTTAAATACTCTGCATATGATATGCAAATGTATTTTTGAACAATAAAAATAGCAACAGCATGTGACGAAGCTGGTTTAAAACATTAAAAAAAAAGCAAAGAACATTTGAAGAAAGTTAATAATATAATAACAATAATAGATAGATAACTAAAACGGTTTAGATTTGACGTGGAATGCGATTTTTCTCGTTTTGGTTTTCATATCAATGTAATTTAATACACCAATTATAATTTGAGGATAACAAAACTAATATTTGGCTAATAAGCCGTAGTTTATTCAGAATGTTTCAAAGTTAACGTTTCACCTGATATGTCATAAGGTCTCGGCAAAGTAATGTAAAAGACTAAGAAGATACTGTTTCATTTGGAAAAATCTAAAGCGCGTGTCTCGTTTATTTCAATGTGATTATGCTGTTATAGTAATAGGAAATAAAATTGTTCCGAAATGGCAGATTCTTGTTAGGAATGTTCCAAACAGTATATTCGCACGTACTCTTTTTTTTTTTCATGGTACCAGACCAAGGATTGTATGCTGGTACAGTAGAAATGACTCTATTGGTTGACTGATCAATGAATCTGAGAAAGGGAAGCATTATACATTGATTTGTCTACCAGTAGAGTCGTTTCAGTTGTAACAGCACCTGGCATCAGATCCTTTAAGATCATGAGATTTTTCTGAGCACGGTATTGTGTTTAAAATGTCAGATCGCGGTAACAGATTATTTTTAAGATTATCATTTCAGGCTTCGAATCATGTTCTTGATTTCAAGATTACATACACAGATGTCCTTCTGTTTTTCTAGTCTAAAACGGAATATTTTAAGGGAAACTGAACTGAAGAAACGATGTTTCTTGATCATAGAAATATTAAAGTGACTTGTTTTATATAGGATGTACCCCCTCCCCCTTTCTTTAGGGTCTGCATTGTGGTAAGATAAAGTCTCTTGTCGTTTGGTTCGGGTTGTTTGTCAATTCTTGGCGCGTTGTGGTCGGTTTTAAATTGTCTGTCGTTCTGATGGTGTGTGGTGTTCTTTTCGTTGTAGGGATGATTGGAGGCAAAGCCGACGCAGTGCAGGAAGCAAAGGCCTCAATAACCATAGAAGAAGAAGAAGAAGATGAAGAAGACTTGTTTTATCACTAAAGATTTGTGAAAACTAAAGCGAACGTCAAACATGGCTTTCCGAAACAAAGAAGACATTTTCTGTTCAATAAAAGCATTTATTGGAATTAAGGTAAAATAGGAATCTATAAATGTATTTCCATGTTGTTAAAAGGCAAAAAAAATAATAAAATAACAATAATAATAATTAAATGATGATAATAATAATAAATAAATGATAATAATAATACTAAATAAATGATAAATAATTATAATAATTACCTTAAATATAGGTTCGAGTCATCTAGATTCTATTAATCCAATCAGCAATATGCATAAAAAATGCTCTTATTATTCAGTTGCAGATGATACCATATTATATTAAGAGTGCGTTTTATTTTAATGAGTCCCTTTTAAATTCGGTATGCACAAGACAAACTCCAAATGTACGTACGAAAGCAGAACCCAAGAGTTAATGAAGATATTTAAATCATTGTTAAGGGGTTATTAATGTCACAAAGAAAATTAATGCTTTGTCATTATAAATACTACACACATATAAGAAATGTTATTTAATCGATCGGATTAAGAACCTGCATGCTTTATTGAAGTTACGCAACTTGTTGCAAAGAAGATAATTATAGACTCGGATATTAAGATGCATTTTGTTTAAAAGCAGTTATTTTAATTTCAACAGCGTTCATTGCATAAATTCGCAATTGTTTCGTCGGCAGAAGAAAAATGCCCGGCATGAATTATCACCTTGGGGGGTACAGGTAGTTATTTTGGTGGTCTAATTTTCATCCCAGCTCAACTAAATGATCTAATAAATTGCTGCCACCAGCAACAAGTTTCTTCAGGGGGGGGGGGATAGCGAGATCGCCATGACCGGTGTAATTGAATTGATATTATGGTCGCACGTCTGAGTTTTACCACACGGGAGCAATTGTTTTTTTACTACCTACTTGAGCAACGTGCTAAGACTATATTACTGAGAATTAAAGAGGGATAAGGGGGAAATTGATGCAACACATTTAGCTGGGTGAAATTGCCACATTGATTCCAAATGGTCAATTTGATGAGATGCAGATGAAGAAAATTAGGAACAGCCATCTTAATCTAAGTGTATAACTGCAGCTAGTCCTGTATTTTTTTCACTTCTCAGTTTTCTATAATTTTTGTAGAATACAATCACTTGCTGTCAAATGCAATCACGTATTTGTGATTGTTTGAAAATCTTTCACAAAAATTTTTGTTTCATCACAGATTAATTTAAATTTTAGTAGCGAATTTAAGGAAAGCACTATTATATGAGTAAAAGAATTCTATTCATACATTATATGAAACAATTTCAGCTCCATTTAATTTTCCACCATGTCTTTAAAAATAGTTTGGATATTGAAACTGTTAGTTTTGTTAATTTAAAACTATTTCTTTCTTTTATACATGACGTTTCACAAAGAATAGATTTTTTTTATCGTTTCAGCTCACAATTCAAAAATTATATTTAATTTTTTTCACTTTACAAGCAATGCACACCATTTTTTAAAGTTGCAGATGTTCTACGATTATCATACAGAGCACGTCCAATTGCAATTCTTGAAATATTGCCTATAGGAGCAGGAATAAAATGCTGCAATGAACAATTTTTGATGAAGTTGAGTAATCTAAGTTTTACATATGTGAGAATATGTAGGAAAGTAGAATCAGTAACGGATAAGGCTTGAGGACTCTTTCGTAGTGTATGTTTGGAGACCCTTTCGTCCATCACAGAACTGTGCAGAACAGTTATCATGTGAACTTTTGTATGCACCTATTCGGCCTCTATGGTAGTTTGGTAGCAGGGGCCCCTCGAAATTGCGACATGGTAACTCCACCACTGAGTAGAACGTAAGAGATTTCTGGTAATTTGCATAAGTAAAAGTGTTCCTATGATCTAAAGAAAATTAAATCTTCACACAAACTATAGACGTCCAGAAAGATGCTTCATTTTTAAAATATTCGACTGCTGTTCCTAAAGTACTGCCTAAAAGCAGGAACAAAATGCTGCAAGAAACACTGGTACTGGATTACCAGAACTTACATGAGCTCCATGTAAAAACTATTTCTTATGTTCCTTTGATTGTTGCTTAATTCTCTTTAATGTTTTTAAATATATTTATAATTATTATTTACATCTGATGTTCCTTTGTTGATTTGTTTTAGTTCTCCTGTTTATACTTGTGTTTCTGCTTTCTTTTATGTGATAACTGAGCTGCCTTAAATGTATGAGATGATTTTTCCAATAAAGCCATATGTAACAACAATACTCTTACAGTTCATCGAATCAAAATTTTAATAATGGAGATTTATCGGAAAGTAGAAATTCGGAGAATGCCTCTAATTTGTGAAAATAGTCTCTGTTTGTTTGTTTTTTTTTTTTTCTTGTGTTTTTCTTTTAACAAAATATATTTTGAATTATCTGGTATCTAATAATTCTTTTGATTTAATACAGGCATGGCAGAAGAAAAAAATCTTTCTCTGTAAAGTGGGCGACAAACGGTATTTTATTCTGTTATTTCCAACCAAAAAGACTATTATCCCAGGAAACCAACAGCATGCTGATTAATGTGCGATATGCCTAACTACAAATTTCACCAAACTTACCATTCTTCCTGCTTTTTTGTATCTTCGAAATCTTCTTTTTCTTCATTCTCTCTCTCCACCCCCCAGCAATCAGTTTTAACAACATCTATACTTAAGCATCATCGTTTAAAAACAACGACCGCACCTCCGCATTAGCGTTTTGCATTGGCTAGCATAAAGTATGTTTAAATTGAACGGTTTCCGCAAAAAGGCATTAAAAACAATGCCCCAGGATGAAAGGAAACCGAGTTGCAGCCTGTATAAATATAGGGTATTTTTACTCGAAAAACCAAAGCGGCGTGGCCCACTTGAGTCCCGTGCTGTTATTTTCTGCGATGGGGGAGGGTTAGAGAACCTGCTATTACTGCAGGCTGTGTAACAGGTTGTTTACCGAAAAGGAAAGGGGGATGTCTTTGCTTGTTCCTCCGATGTCGGATGTAAAGGTTATTGCCAGCAGGTAGAATTTAGTATGTTCTTTCTCTTGAAATTCAAGATATATTCGGTTAATCGTAAAACAGGGACATGTTTGAAAATGCGTTAAAATAAAATTACAAAAATTTACAATTATTAATTATAATTTTCAACTTATGTCCTGAATTGTAATTTAATTTTATTTTATTTATTTACTTAGTTTTGCCTATATATTTTTTAAGCTAGATCCTATGATTACAGAAGGATGATATTTAAATAAGTTTCCCGTGCTCCCACGTTCATTACATCTGATTTTCGTAACGATAGCTTTCGTTTTCGCAGAAACGAGAAACATGTTTGTCGATTCAGTTATTTTGAACGAATATCCATTTGAAATTATAGATGTAGCGCAGAGTGAGTTGTATTTCTTAAAAACTCAATGCAAACGGCTCAGTACTTCAATTTCATTTTAAAGCTCTGAAAACGGCTACTGACTTAGTGCCCAGTGCCGTTCAATCTTTTATCCTGCGACCTTCCTCGGATTTGCGCATGCCCGAGGTCTCTTCTGATTTTTCCAAAACAGGGGAGGGGGGGATGCAAAGTAACATTCAACCAGGAAGTAAAAACTGAAAGCATCCGTAAGTGCGTCTCCTAACCTATCACCCCTTTTTCAAATGGAATTGTTCATGACTGGAAGGCGTGCCTTTCGAGGTTGGACAGTACTCAAGTTTCCGTTCAGATCGCATCAGTCATCGGAGACTGATGACACTTCAATTTCCGTTCAGGTTTCATCGCTAACTGGCAGTGTAAAATATGACATGAAACTAAAAAACTACATTAAACCAATTTCTGGTTTATACTAATTAAATTAAGTATTACTTATCAAAAACTTCAATAGATTTTTTTTCCTTACATTAAGGAGGGTTATTTTTATATGCCTTCTCAATGCGGGACCCGGCAGTGATTTCTTCATAAATGAGTGTAGCAGAAAACACGGAAAAATTATGTGTTAATATAAAATACAGTTAAGTGTTTTTCAAAATAAATATGGTGTGTAAAGCTATTCTTGGAAGTCATTGAAAATGGTTGCATTTCTCTCCACACTTGGCCACCCGTGCTGGAGCAAATAATTGCAAAATGAAGACAAATGGGAAATTTTCCTTATTTCCGCTGAAATTATTCAGCTAAAACTTGTAAATGAAAAGGAATTTTTGCGGTTCTTCAGCCGCACCCTTCTGCCGCACTGACCTCTGACACCGAGCGTTAGAATCGGTGAACCCCCTCGTTGACCCGTCCCTATTTAGGCTCCGAATGCAAGGGGCAATAATTACCTCCAGGTGAAAGTGTTTACGGAAAAACATTTACCTCCCTATTCTGCTGCATTTCGGTAAAAGCGTTGAGGTTAGACCAGGATTTGTTATAACGAAACTGAAGCTTGCATTGCGTTTTTAGTTGCGGGAGTCGAACAAACTCGCGATGTAAAAAAAAAAGGAAATTAAAATTTTTAAGGGAAAATTGAGTGTATGATATGCATTTCTGCCAACGCATGCTGCTATACTAAAAAATGAATGTTGTTTTTACAGTATAATACAGCTCATTGTATGGCAATAAACTGTAAAAATTGCTAATTGTACTTTAATAAACTGTAAAATTTCTACTTTTATAGTACTAAACTGTAAAATTGCTAACTTTACAGTAAAAAACTGTAAAAGTACTAATTTAACAGTTTATTACCGTGCATTTTACAGTTTTAAACTGAAACCTCAGCTTTTAGTATTATATTGTTGTTTTTACAGTACAGTTAAATTTTACTGCAATAAACTGTAAAATTACTAACTTCACAGTAAGAAACTGTAAAATTGATAGTTTTAGTTTATTACTGTGCAGTTTTAAATTGGAACCTCGGCTGCCAGTATTATACTGTGACAACACCAGTTCATTTTTTGCAGTGTACTAATATTTATGCAACCTCCATGTTGTTCGCGTAACTGTAAATACAGACATTACAGTCAATCTGAGTGATTTAGAATCAACATTTCTCTACTTTTGACTGCCCCACTCGCCCAACTGACTGACTCGCCCAACTATTTTAATGGGAAATGCATATGATTAGACGCTGCATCTGCAGCCACATCAGAAACAACAAAATTATACCCATATCGCCGCCTCAAAGCAACAGTAAGACATCTAATCAAATGTCAAAGGGATACAAAGGAAAATTATATTATTAATAATGATCATAATATGCAAATAAAATTTTAGAAAACTGCATAGAAGACAAAAAAAAAAGTTAATTTAAAAGACTCAAATTATTTGCAATTGAAATTTTCAAGCTTGTTTCCTGTCAAATAAATTTAAACACACTTTAGCATTTACTTTCATGTTTTATAAGTAAACATAATAAATGAAATTTAGACCATTCAACCTCTTTTAAACCATGCTGCATAGTACAAATGCTTTTTTTTTTTCAAAGTGATAATCTTTTCACAGAGGTAGTTGGGATTGGTATAAAGCAAAGATTTTTTTTAATACACTAAATGTTTGGAAACTGTGAAGAAAGTTTAATGAAAGCTTCTATTGGACTCTCAGCTTTTTGTGGTTCGACTCAAATTCTCTCCGCAAACATCCATAAAAGGCTGCAGAGGACGATATTCAGCAATAACACCTTGTTCAGTTATAAGAAAATCAGAAGGTCTATGTACTTAAAAAATAAAAGCGAGCGAGCTTTTTGTATGATGGCCAGAAATACAATTTTTGAAAGAAATATAAAAAATAGTACAAATGGCAGTAGAAACTCTCATTTGTTCCCTTACAAGAGATAAAACTAATAGCCCTTTTAGGTGCTGCTATTAGGAAATGGTTCAGGAATTTTTTTTTAATAAAAACCTTTCAACCTTCCGTTTGAATTTTTCTCAAGTTTAACTCAAAACTAATTTTGTCATTTGCATTCCTTTGTTTCTCTTTATCTCCTATAGGGGAATGTGGAGCAAAATTAATTAGGGGCAAGTAAAATGGTAAAATATTTTTCAGTTTGCAGCGCAACCTATCTAGCAATATTTCAACTAAGTCTGATTAACTAATAAAGTAACTAGCAATATTTTAACCTATAGTTGATTCCAATCAAAAAATAAATAGCTCTAAAAATCAATGAAAAAAATAATACCCATCATTTTCAAAATTTGATACACATTATTATAATATTCGTTTCTTGTTCTTATAAAATGATCTAAGTCTTTTAATTATAATTTTAAGTAGTAATTGGGATCTACTGATGTCCAGAGCAGTACTAATTTAGTTCATATTAGGCACGTTTTGATTTAAAATGTTCAATGCAGTTTGCTACGTGCACGAGGGCCAAAGTGGATAGACATTGGACAAAGTGAAATAATTCATTTCGTGTACTTATTCAATCATTTATTAAATCACATTCGTGTTTTTTCGTTTATTAATTTATTTGAATTCCTTTACTTATTAATTCACTTATTCATTCCATTGTTCACTTATTTTCTTATTCATTCTCTATATTGTTCACTCATTTTTTTCATATATTTAATTAATTCTTTATTTACAATTTATTTATTTTATTTATTTATACTATTTTTTTTCATTATTGATTCATGTATTCATTTATTTATACATTCATTTGAGGAGAGAAGATTTTAATCATCAAACAGAAAATGTTTCATTTAAAACGATTTTGCTGAACAACTGCGGTTCATAAAATCGTTATTTAAATGTCCGTTCTATCAGAAATATTCTCTATGTGGCGTTAAATATATCTTCAAATTTATTTTCAGAGATTTCTCGAATTGTGTTTGAAGCAAATTTCCCTAGCTTCACAGCTAAAAAGCCAGAAAAATCCTAATTGGCAAAAAAAAGTTCATATTTTAAGACTTTGTAGAAATTTAAATTTAGAAATTGTAGTATGCAATGTTTAGTGTTGGGAATTTACTCGAGGAATGCATGCTATTACTAGACCCGTCATTTAGGGGGGTCAAGGGGGTCAACTGCCCCCCCCCCCCCGCTTTGAGAAATCAATGTATATGCATAAAAGTAGGCGTGGTTTTTGCTGTTTTCCGATGAAATTGTATAGTGTCTTCACCCTTTGTCCCCCCCCCCCCCCAGAAACTTAAAATGACGGACCTGGCTAGAGTACAGGACGTTACTGGGCTACAAAGTCCGGGACGCTACAGGTCTACAGAGTACAGGACGCTACAGGCCTCCAGAGTACAGGTTCGGCCGTCTCCTGAAGAATTTTGGCATCGTAATTGAGAACGGTGCCGTTGAAAAACCACGAATTAATGTTTTTGCTTCGGAGAATCGTATTTCACCATCGTTCATCTTCCAAGAAAGTGTTCAATTTTCCGGATCTATTATTATAATGTGAACCATTGACCTGCATCATTGTGTGTAATTTTATATTATTTCTAACAGTCTTTGCAATACCTTTTTGTAGTAACGACTAATATTTAAATATATTCGGGGGGGGGGCGATCAAGAGCTACCGACGTTTGACGTTGAAAGCTTACAATGTTAATTCTTTTATTACATACATAATTTTTAATTTTTATGAACAGCATTTCTTCTTTTCAGAAAGCTAGTTGGGCTCAGCAGGAAGTCGTGAATGCTCAACCTTGACAAACTAACCGCAGAGAACATCCCAGTTACAAGCATCTGAGGAATTTCGCGGCTCTAAATATGGGGATATTATAGTCATGATAAATGCGGAAGACATTTGTGGCTTATCCACAGATGATGTGGAAAAAGCCATTTTCTTTTCTAAGAAACGTTTCAGTAATTTCTTTTCGAAGTTCAATCAGTTCTCGAATAAGGTCAGAATCAGGTCAGAAATATTCTCAAGTGTGCTACCAACAACTGTGTTTCTACACAGTGGCACCACAGATTTTTTTGCGTGGGGGGAGGGGGGATTGTATATTGTCACTGCAGAAAAGAAACCATTTTTCTGTTTTGAATTATCACTTAGAAAAAAACTAAAGCATATGTTATATTCTTTGTTTTATTTATAATTCTTCAAGGATTAATGTAATTTAAATACAAAAAGAAATATCGTTTAAGAACAAGAAGTTCCGTTCAGAACTGAATGAACATGCTTTCCCTTATTTCAACACCGTCATTCTAACATCTGATCATGCAAATGTATGTAAAACATGCATTTTTAGCATTTAAAGTTGATTTCTAAAAACGAAGTATGTCTCTCTGATTTGATAAAATGGATACCGTAAAGTCGGGTTACTTGGACCCTAGGGGGTTACTTGAGCCCATTACAGTAAAATGATAAAATCTAGGTTTGGTACTTATTAGTTGAAGACTTGCACGTAGTTCCTCGTTTCTCCTCTAGGTAGAAGCACTCTGCAGTCTCTAATGGTAGCACCAAACCCAGATTTTATCATTTTACTGTGGGCTCAAGTAACCTCCTTGTGGGTCCAAGTAATCCGACTTTACGGTACGTAAAATGGGAATAAACGAAAAAATAAAGTAGCAGCCTTTTTTAAACAATACAGCTTTTCTTACATAAAAAACTTTTACCTTTTCAGAAAATTAATGACTAAATAAATTATTAAAAATAGAAAGTACTTTAAAAATACATGTTACTTAAAATATTAAAAAATCGTTCGTAACTTTTGAATAAAAAGAAAACTCCTCGGATTTCATTTTTTATCCTTTGTCAACAATTGAAAATAAGTGAAATAGTGTACTTTCGAAAATAATTAATAAAAAATGTTCTTTTAAATGAATAATTCTCATCAGTGAGAAAAAAAAATGGTCTGAGGAATTCTTTCTTTATCTTTAAAAATAATGCACTTCGAATTTTGTTTCATTTCCAGTCGCCGAAAATAGAATAAACAAAATAAAACTTTAGCCTGAAAATGAAAAGAAATTAAATCAAGAATTATTATTTCACAGTAGAAAGAAGAGTTGTGGAGTCGGAGTTGGACTGATTTTTGGAAAAAGAAGTCAAAGTCGGGAGTCAAATTCTTTTTAATTCTGGGAGTTAAAACATTTTTCCTCCAAGATTTCCTTTCTGCCATGGTTGCGGAGTGATATTTGGAGTGTAGGAGTTGAAACCTCGCAGCTCTGTTAAAAATATTTGCGCTATGTATTCCTTTCATTTTGATACAGTCATCAATATGACTGTATCAAAATGAAATCTCCGACTACTGTCAGAGTTAAGTGTGCGTGTTATGGTATTTCAATTGTAATTAACAACTTTTTTTCTATATATTGAAACCAAAAACTGAGAATATATTCGAAATCTCCGCAGTTTTTTGGTGGGAAAAAATAATTTTTCGTGCCGTCGTTATCGTTACAATATTTTAAATAGTTTAAAAAATACCCTTCAGATATCTAATTAAAAAATTCTTCTTTATATATATATTCCTCGTCGAGAGCTTTATTCAACTAAGTTTGTTTGAAGGAAATACGCCTTTTTAAACTTCGTGATCTATATAAGTCTTAAATTTCCTCGCAGGTGCTAATGTTATTTTTTTTTGAACTGTTCAAAATTGAGTGAAAAATTATTCAGATAAAAAATCTGTCATTCCCAGGTGTTTTTAGAATTTTATAACTCAGGAAAATATTTCGTTTTTTGGAGGAAAGAAAAATTGGGCAGCCCACAGAAAGTCATTTCATGGAGGGTCAGGTAAAACAACTTTCTTCTACTTAGTTTAAATGTATATATATCTTAATATATAAAAATTATGTGTCCCTGTGTTTGTGGCCAATGGACTCCTCAGCTACTGAACCGATTTTAACCAAATTTTGCACGCAGTTTCAGTTTGGTCCAACTTAAATGATAGGATAGTTTTTATCTCAATTTAGGACCGCAATATATTTTTTATTGCAAATTATGTATTTAGCTAGAAGCTTTTCTGTGTTCTTGGCTAAGCCTTTTTACTAAGCCTTTTTTGGCAACTCCATGGCTAAGCGACATAAAGCACACGTTCTGGCAGCTTCTGGAGCGCAGTAAACAAGTAATGATATTTCTTAATCTTAATATATAAAAATTACGTGTCCCTGTGTTTGTGGCCAATAGACTCCTCAGCTACTGAACCGATTTTAACCAAATTTTGCACGCAGTTTCAGTTTGGTCCAACTTAAATGATAGGATAGTTTTTATCTCAATTTAGGACCGCAATATATTTTTTATTGCAAATTATCTATTTAGCTACCAGCTTTTCTGTATTCTTGGCTAAAATTCTTTAAACATACCCGGAATACCACCACATAATCTGCGGTTAAAAATTGGTTCACACATAGTTCTTCTACGTAATTTAAATCCACCGAGATTATGCAATGGTACGCGTTTAGTTATCAAAAAAAAAAACACCGGGAACATTATTGAGGCAATCATTTTGACTGGCAAGTTTAAAGATGAAGTAGTTTTGTATCCACTTATCCCAATGACACCGTTATAATCTTCAATACCCTTCAAAAGGCTACAGTTTCCCATTCGTTTAGCTTTCGCCATGTCCATTAATAAGTCCCAAGGACAAACAATGTCAATTTGCGGTTTAGATTTAGAAAATCCATGTTTCCCCCCCCCCCCATGGGCAACTACAGGTCGCTTGCTCCCGTGTGGGAAAACCGTCCAATCTATTTTTGTTTTCAAGAGACAGATTAACAAAGAATATTGTGCAACGATTAGTGTTGAGTTAAACTGAAATTAAAAATGCTTATAATTCAAAAAATAACAAATAATATTGGTTAATTATCTACTCTACCTACATTATTAAAAAATAAAATGTTACATTAAAAAATAAAATGTCACAATAGCAATTAGCAAATTTTTAATTAACTCGATTGTTACAAGCTTGAATACAATATTTCTAAGTACTAAAATACTACATTTTTTGTTGATTTTTTGTTTCTAGCAAACTTAGGAAATTTATGTTCGATTGTTTTCATATTTTGAACTCAAATTCATATTTATATAAAGTTGATCTCTATAACGGTAATACAGTTTTTCGTTTCTATTGAATCATTATAGTTTAACCCATACCTTAGCCACAGCAACGCGTGGCCGGGTCAGCTAGTATATATATATATTAGTATACATATCTTTTTAATTTTTAGAGCGTATTTTTGGCAGTTTTAGTGCATATTTGCTTGATTCTTTTAATGATTTTTCGGCCACGTAAGACCAGCTCTAAGAGTACAGCTTTTAAAATATACTGAAAACTTCAAATTTCAAGAACAAATCTTGGTGAGTGCATTTGTTCTTCAGCACTTCTTCTGGGTACGGCACAGGCATTACATAAGGTTATAATGGAATTAAAAAAAATAAATCAGATTTGTAAGACTTCGTAATGACAATACAAAATTTACTTTTTCATTTAATAGAAGGAAGTGTGTTACTCATCTTTAGCAAAGACAAGTCCCTCTCCCCCACCCGTCCCCCAAAAGTAAATAAAAGCTCAACTGGCAGAAAAGTCAGTTTTTGTGAATGGAAGAGCTATGATTTGCCATTGTCTCCGAACTATTTATCCTCAACCTCGCTTTCATCCTTTTTCTCATTTCCGAAATCTGGGAAATTAGGCGAGCGCTATTTCTGCACCTTGCGCAACACGACCCGGCAGTTTTCATCACTCCATTATGCCCCCTGGCGCATAGATAATAATAAAGCAGACAGCAACTCGGGACAATGATAACTGCCGATAATGCTCGCCGTTTGAGAGAGGGGGCGCTCTAGCTGAGCTTTCTCTCTCTCTCTCTGTGCCTAGATTACGCAGGGCCTAATTATATGCTCCACGGAAGCGACGGATTTGGGGGTGGGGAAAGTGGATGTCGTTTATCCCCGTTAAAACGAGCAGTTTCAGATTTCCCCCGTCCCCTTCCACCAGGACCTATGCCATATGCCAGGAGACAGAAACGGTGTGATATTTTAGGAGTGGAATGTGATGGGGTATTGTAATACCCTCTTATGCAAGAAGAGCGTGTCTTTTAATTTCTGCACTGCAAAAAATAAGCTGTTGTTTTTACAGTATAATACTGGCAGCAGAGGTTCCAGTTCAAAACTGTAAAAGCACAGCAATGAACTGTAAAACTAGCTATTTTACAGTTATCACTGTAAAACTAGAAATTTTACAGCTTATTACTATAAAATTACCAATATTACAATAAAATTACTCTATAAATACCCTCTTATGCAAGAAAAGCATGTCTTTTAATTTCTGCTCGCAACATTTCATTTTCATTCATGTAGTTAGTTATAAAGAGCAATTTAGCTGTATTATTAGACTTGTAAAAATAGGAAGAAATAGAGAAACTTAAAATTTAGAGAAATCTACCAAAAAAGGAAAAAAAGCATGAGAGCGGAGGCACTTCTTACTCTCCGGTGACCCCTCCAAAAATTATCAGTCCACTTATTTTCAGGGCATATCCAGAAGTTAAAAGTCAGATCTTATGATGATTTCTTTCCTTAAATAAATGCTGTTTTGGTTTGTATTAGGATCTCCTCCGCCTTGTTTTTTTTTTTCAAATGAAAAAAAAAATAAACTAATACATTGTCGCTGTAAGTGCATTCAGGCTAGTGGCTCTTTTGCGAACTCATGCTTTAGTTAAGCTGCAGCAATTATCAATTCGCTCGTTTTCCTGCCTTTTTCCAAATGTTACAATCCAATGTGTCTCATTTCGTCCGCGAAATTCATTTGTTTTAATGTGTACTATCTCCGCAGCTTTTTATTTATTTATTTTTTATATATATACAGGGTGTCCACTCCAATCGTGGACCAATAGCTAATTTCTAAACCGTTAGAGATAAGCATAGAGTTTATTTAGGAAAAAATCTCCAAATTACGAAAGGAATTTTGGGTCTATTCAATGTTTTTCAAAAAATCAAATTTTGAAAGAGTTACGAAATTTAAATTTTTATACAGCCCCCCAGTCCTATCAATCATATTTAGTAAAACATTCTTGACACTGTAACGTTTAAAACTAAAAAAAAATCACTGTTCTACCACAAAAATTGACCGAGTTATGACGTTTTGAAAAATCAAGATTTTGAAGGATTTCGCATACGGTCCCTTAAGCGATCTCTCGATGACGTCATGAAATAATGCAAAATCTTGATTTTTCAAAACGTCATAACTCGGTCAATTTTTGTGGTAGAGGAGTGATTTTTTTTTAGTTTTAAACGTTATAGTGTCAAGAATATTTTACTAAATATGATTGATAGGACTGGGGGGCTGTATAAAAATTTAAATTTCGTAACTCTTTCAAAATTTGATTTTTTGAAAAACATTGAATAGACCAAAAATTCCTTTCATAATTTGGAGATTTTTTCCTAAATAAACTATATGCGTATCTCTAACGGTTTAGAAATTAGCTATTGGTCCACGATTGGAGTGGACACCCTGTATATATAACATGTCGTTACTGCAAAAGAACACCCTCACGCAACGGAAAATCCGAAGGAGTTCCTCGAGGCCCCAGTCTTGGAAGAAAACCTCTATGTGTGTATGGGTGAATTCTTTTGAGATATTCCCACGGATCTCCGACCTTGAGGCCGGAATTTCCCATCTAAAATCTCATTCGATTTTCCTCAAGGCCGATCATACTGTGTGAATAGGTAGGAGGTTTTTCTCAAGAGACTTGCCTTCGTGCATTCCCGCAGCGTGTTGGGATTCCTCAAGGAAATCCTCAAGGCAGGCCTTAGAATTTTCCGGAGCGTCTGGAGACTTTTTTGGGGTTTTCCTCAAGGTCTACCTATGAGGTTTTCCTCAAGGAATGCTTGCGGAGTTCCCGGAGCAAGTGGAGGGCTCATAAGGCTTGTATTGAGGCTGGTGGCTCATTTGCGAGTTAATCATCTACCTGTAATTATCAACCCACTCGTTTTTAGGTCATTTTCAATTTCAAATGCTACAATCCAGTACTTTTGCTTTTTTTCTCTAAATATTTATGTTTTAGTACGTACTATCATACAATCCGCTTTAAAAAAATCATTCTGCATTTCATAAAATTAATTTTACTTACAATATCAGTTTATCAGTTCGTAACTGAATGCAAAGTAATTTTTACCCTTTTAGTAATTTGAAAAACTCCACTTTCTTTTTTACCTTCTTTAATATTATTCAGCGTTAAATGTTTGTTGAAAGAAAAAAAAAGTTGGTTGTCAACAGTGTGACAATTCGCAATAGTTTGAGAGAGCTTTTTTTTTTTTTCAATTTTAGAATGTATTGCTTTTCGCTATGTAGCTTCTGTTTATAAAAGTACTAAATACTGCTTTTCACCAACATAGAAGAATTCTAAACATTGAACTCTGAATTAGAAGTTATAACACGTTTTAGTAATGGATATGCTCATGAATGTAAGGAGGATTTTTCGCATAAAAGTTTCAAGACCATTGTAGTTTTTTTTTTTTTTTTTTAATCCTTATCTTACACCATTATGGTATTACTTTTGCACTGAATTTCCTTTGTTCTGATTTCAGTTCATTTTATTAACTTTGCTCGTAGAGGTTAAAACCATTGCGTATGCTTTAAGAAAATAGCATGTTACCATAAATTTCTGCATTACCAAGTAGCAACGTCATGTATAAGATAAAAGTATCAACAATTTTGCATTCATCAATCACTTTAGATCGTCCTTTTTTTTTTTTTTTTTTTCAGAGCATTCATTCATGGGAGACCATTCATGCATAGAAAATGAATCCAATCGGTTCACATCTTTAAGAAACATCGCTAAAGAAGACTGCATATCCTGACCAGTTCTTGTCGTCTAAATATAGTATCGAAACCATTTTTAAGTCAACACAGGAAGAAGAGTTGTCGCGCTTGCTGAATATTCCGTAGCTCGAATATCCAAATGACTAGCCTAATGGATCCTAGAGAGATCTATTAAGATTCTTTTTGCAAAGGCTGATCGAATACTTCCGTAAGTTATGACATTAGTAGAATTATCAAAGACATTGCTACAGTCGCCACGTAGAACATTGTGTGCTCACTTGGAATAGTTTTAAAGTTATTCGATATGAATACAAGATCGTTCAGAATAATAAGCTAAGTTGATCATGTGATACGATTTGCATAATGCATTTTTTTTTTTTTTTAAATACTTGACCAGCTTTGTTGCTCGTAACTTTGGGGAAAGAACAAACTGAGATAAATTTTTCGGATTTGGGCTACACATTCTAAATACACTAAAAAGTAAGCATTCAGTTGATTTAACTTATTCATAGAATTTAAGAAGACCAGATGAGTTCCTAATGGATCTAGACAAATCGATTAGGATTTTTTGCAAAGGTTGATCGAATAACGTCCGAAAGTTATGACATTAGTAAAATTGTCAAAGAAATTGCTGCAGGCCCCATGCAAGGCATTACGTACTCACTTGGAACAGTATTAAGATTATACGATATGAATACAATTCGTTCAGAATAATTAATCGAGTTGATCACGCGATACGATATGAAATTAAATAGGTACATTTTTTTCCATTATTACTGTGCTTGAGGAATTTTGTTCTATGTAATGTTGGGGAAGTACAAACTGAGATTAAATTCTTCGGCTTTCGGTTTCAAATTCTAAATCTACTCATAGTAGCACACTGTAAAAAAATGAATGTTGTTTTTACAGTATATTACAGCTAATTTTATAGTAATAAATTGTAAAAGCTGCTAATTTTACAGTAATGAACTGTAAAATCGCTATTTTTACAGTACTAAACAAAAATTGCTAATTTTGCAGTAATAAACAAAAGTTGCTAATTTTACAGTTTATTACCGTACATTTTACAGTTTTAAACTAAAACCTCTGCTGCCAGTATTATACTGTTGATCTCTAAATTTTATTTCAATAAACTGTAAAACTCCTAACTTTACAGTAAGAAACTGTAAAATTGCTAGTTTTACAGTTTATTATTGTGCATTTTACAGTTTTAAATTGGAACCTCGGCTGCCAGTATTATACTACAAAAACAACAGTTCATTTTTTGCAATGCATGGAGTTGCCCTAAAATACTCGGTAAAAATTCTTTTGTAGAACATTTAAGAGAATACCATCATAAATTTAGTTACGGAATAATACCACATAATTATATATTTTAGACTTGGATAAGTAACTTTAAAGCTAAACAAATAATAAAAATCATTACATTTTACAGCACAAGTGTTACGTGTTATTAACTAAAGAAGTCCTTTTTGATATTTTTTTGCAAGCAAAAGTAATCATTCAAAAATTTAAATTGAACATTTACATTCGTTGGTCAAGAATATTCATCGTTGTCTTTAAGCAAGTTGAACTTCCTAAGCTGACAGCAAAAATAAGGTTGATTATTACCGGGTCATTCCATATAAAATCAACAAATGGGCCGTGCCGCACCATTTTTGATTTTGATCTAATTTGGTAGGTAATATGCACCAATATTCTATACTTCCAAACTGTTTTATTTTTTCTCGAAAAAATTTTATTCTCGAGATATAGTCATTTTTTTGCTCCGTCGATGAGTATTTTTGATCTTTTTTCTAAGAGCTCTGGTAAATTTATTTAAAATGGTAGAAAGATCAAACATGACTTATTTTGAAGCTAAAAGAATGAACTTTGATTTGTGCATAAAAAGAAACTGCCTAAGTTAAGCCTAAATATAAATTTTCCCGGGTCAATTCGCGGTTCAAAAAGTGCCGTTTTCGTCATTTCAAGCCTGAAAAAGTATATGAAGGACTGACAGTGGGGTTCTAATTTTTTTTCTCTTGCTCCCAGTTATAGATACTAGAAGCACAGAAAAAAATAAGATGATACCAGTAGTCCTTCATTATGAAAAAAAGCTTAAACTTGAGAAAAAATGAAAATTGATCTTTTTCACTCCCCAAAAACGGCTTGTGGAACAGGTAGTAAAAATTTACAAATGCATGGAGTAAGAAGGTGTTATTTACCCTTTAGAATGAAATAAAAATTGTCTTCTTATTCCAAGGCATTAGAGAGATATAAGCTTTTAAACTGTCAGAAAAAATGAAAAATATCCTTTTTCACTCCCCAAAAACGGCCTGTGGAACAGGTAGTAGGAATTTGCAAATGCATGAAGTAAGAAGATAATACCTTGAACTTTAAAAGGAAACAAAAACCGTCTTGGGTATTCCCCGAAAAAGAGATATAACCCTCTGAAAATTTAAAAATTTTTTCGCAAGTTTTTTTTTTTTTTTTTTGGGAAAG
>JAXGGA010010603.1:0-46082 GCA_038373865.1 Uloborus plumipes | reverse complement strand
ATGGAACCAGCAGATAGGTGGTACTCCTGTCTTTTGAGAAGTGGGTTTTTGTCGTGATGCGTATCGAAGACTAACCGGGTGGTTGGTAACTGGTGTACTGGAGCGCATCACTGTCACTAGACCTTGTGACAATGACATTATTCCTCAATCTGGCCTTGAGAGGTGGCTGGATGGTGCGGTGACCACTCGAGCAGAAAATGAATGTGCTGAGGAAATCTGATGGCAGATTCCGTGGTTGGGAATGGATTAATAGTGGAATTATTCCAAAAAGCTATTAGGGAGACGGGTAATGATTGTTGTCTTATCGTGCCGATGAAGTAATTTACTTTCATCGAGGAGGAGCTTTTGAATGCCACAGTCTGATTGCCGTTTGCAATTAACATTTAGTTCAATGAAGAAGCGATTTAGTTCAAGTTAATGTTTGTTAGTTATTGTATGCAAAATGTAATGTTTGATGCAGTGAAGTAAGACATTTATCATCATATGTTTTTTTCTTTATCGTATTTTTTTCTTTTATTTTTAACATAAAAGTAGAAGTAGGAAGCGTTTAGCATGTATGATCTTAATAACGATAATCTTATATTATTAAATAATAACTAAAACTGAAGTTGAAGAAACGGAACTTTGTTTTTGTTCATCGTCAGTTAATAAACCTGTTGTGTAGTTGAGTGCTCTGGCTTATTGGCTAAATTTTTCAAAAGTAAATTTTAAATGAAATTATTGATATGAGTTTTCTACATGATGGATAAATTGTAACAATTGACATTAAAAATTGCAGCAGAGTAGAAATATTTCGCGTCAGAAATGTTATGAAAGGTAATATTATCTAGCCGCTTGCGGTTAGTATTTAATATAATGAGAACCAAAGTTTCATGAAGCATGTAAAGTTTTGAAGTTCAGTTGTTTTCTTCAATCTTAAAATTCAAGATAAGAACATAAATATTGCAGTGATACGTAACTTAACATTTATACGGCAAAAATATTTTTAGCTCCTTCAAAAGCATACTTCGCGTATTGAAAATCAAAAGTACGGCTCAAAAATATAGTCAAGCGTGTTTTCGCGCTTTATACTTCAAATAAAATTTAGCATCTCTGAAAATGGGAAAAAAGTAATTGGTATTTTAAAGGTAATACATTTGAGTGTTTTCTTTTCTTTTTTTTTAATGAAAATGTCAAATATGCTGAATGCTAAAATTCAAAATAGCACACCCGTTCTCTTTCCGTGCCACCTTCCATTTTATCATTAGAAAGTTAGTTTTTCTATGGAATTAATCACTATTTCACTCTCCCAAAATGAAATTTAATAATAAAATATATCAAGGAGTATTTTTACACTTTGAAAAACCTTACTAAGATATTTGACCATTATTGTACATTAGGCAGAATTGTGCTGATGTTCACACTACCACTGAACATTATGATCGAGTGATGAATAAGATAATTTTTCATTACAAAAATTATAAACCATGCTTGTGGAGTTTTTTTCCTTTCTTCATTTCTATTTATTTATTTATTTGTTTTGGAAATATGGCATTGACTACCAAAATGGACAAACTAACATCCCCGAGGATAGATAATTAAAGGCAGCTCTGTTATCGCCAGTGAGACTGAAAATACAAAGATACAAAGGATGATGATGCTCGGAGTGAGTTATGTCATCGTGCCTCCGAGTAATAAATGATTTATGATCGAAGGGACTGATGATTTCCCAAAAGTGGTTCATAGAAGTTATGAAAAGTGTGAAGATTCCGCTAATGGGAACTGCACAGTTCCTGGTAATAGATGCTTCGAAGGAGGTCAAGGTAGTTTTGAAAATAAATAAGTAATTACGTATGGGTGTATTATAGGGTAAAGATTCAAAGAGAGTTAAAGTAATTTAAATAATGCAAAAGACGAAGAGGAAGAAAGTCTTGGGGTTAATAGGGAGTGAAGTATAATCATATGCCAATAACAGGGAATTGAATATTACGTTGATAAACAGTGTGATGAGTTTTTCTTCACAAAAGAGCTTGAATGTAGTGTTTTCTTTCTTAGTATTTACTGTCTTTTTGCAAACATGTTATCTTTTTTTCATTAAAATCCGTTTTTTTTTTTTTTGTAGCTTTTGGCGTGCCGTAGAAATATGTAAATTAACGCAAAAAAAGTGGGCTATTTCAGGGCCGTAACTAGACTATTGTTTAGGGCAGGGTTTTACCAACATATTTCTCGTGAAATCTGTTAATGATAAATAAAATTTGATTTCATGTTCTATATTCAATTGCTTTTTGTTACAATAGATACTTAAAGGGCATCAACATGAGAAATAAAATAATAACATATCTTTCCAATGAAGGAAAATATTCTGATGTCTACAAAGCATAGTCGCCACAGTTAAAAAGGTATATTGTTGTGTATGAAATTATGTTTTCAGAAACTACAGTAAAGATAAATACTGCAAATAAATCAATTGATTTGTACTATCATTCAATAATGATAGTTTCATTTTTCAAATAAAATTGGACAATAAGTAAGAAAAATAAAATAATAATAATATTTTTCAGCAAAAAAGGGCATTAAAATGCATTTTTTAAAAATTTCGGAGGGGGTTTGAACGCTAAAAACCCACCCCTTAAATACGGCCATGGGCTGTTTATTAAGGGGATGTCTACAAATAATGTCACGCTTTTTTGGGGGGGGGGACGGGATAATAAGAAGGGAGAGGCAAAGTATGACACTTTGTGTCAAGGGGAGGGGAGTTGAGAAAAAGATTGACATCATTTTTGAGTCGCTCCTAAGTCCTAAATCAGTCAGTAAAACGCTTTAAAAAGCCTAAGAATGAAATGTATCTTACATTCTAAGAAAAAAATCTTGCTGAAAAAAAAAACAAAACAGAACAATTATGATTAATAAGTTCTGCACTAACGTACTATAAAAATTTTTAAATATCTTACTCTATAATTAAAAGCTTTCTATGGAGATTGCTTTTATTTCAAAGAAAATTTCTTCGCTAAAGTAAGCAAGAGAAAACAAAAAATCCACCCTTAAGACGGCATGGCTTTATTAAGGATGCTACAATATCACGCTTTTGGGGGGGACGGATAATAGAAGGAGAGCAAAGTATGACACTTGTGTCAATGGAGGGAGTGAGAAAAGATTGACATCATTTTGAGTGCTCCTAATCCTAAATCAGTCAGTAAACGCTTAAAAGCTAGAATGAATGTATCTACATTCTAAGAAAAAATCTTGCTGGAAAAAAAAAAAAACAAAAAAACAGAACATTAGATTAATAGTTCTGCACTACGTACTATAAAATTTTAATATCTACTCTTAATAAAAGCTTCTATGAGATTGCTTTATTCAAGAAAATTCTTCGCTAAAGTAAGCAAGAGAAACAAATTAGATCTTTGTTCGCTAAGAACAAAGATTCACATGTAATGAGGATTTTCATTCCTTCAAATGACTCTTCGCTGCGAGCCTTTAAAATAACATTCCGCAATAAAATTGTTTATTACACCGGATGTTTATCTTTTTTTAATGATAACTTCAATCGAGTGAAGAAATAACGCAAACAGCTGTGCAAAAACAATTTGCATACGAATCGTTGAACTTCAACATGGTCTCTACCAGACGATTTTAAAGAAAACAAATTTTCTTTTTTCATTAAACCCGTTTGAAGAAAATAACTTTTTCGAAGCTAGGAAAATAATTGGAGAATAAAGAAACCGCGAATTACATAAAATCCAATCTATTCTCCGTTTCAAATAGTTTTTTTATCTTTCTGTTTTTATACAAAATCTTGTTTTTCATTACTACCTTGGTTTGCTGACCCTTGGTTTACTGACCATGTATTCGATTAATTTTCATCCGGTCCCTCAACTCTAACTTTATTTTATAGGAGTGTAAAAAATACTGGTTTGTTGTGGAGTGGTAGAGGTAAATATTTACAGAAATGACTTTTTGAAGAAAAGCGTTTTAGATTCCATTCTAACAATTGTGGAATGTTGAAATTTGACGTTTTTTTTGGTGTACTATTTTCAGCGGAAACCAAATAAACAAACTTGTGCAATAAAACTTAAATACAACCGATGAAAAAGTTCAAAAAAATAGAAAATGAGAAAAACTGCAGGTTCTGCTTTTTACTTTTCTACGGTTGTATTGAATTTTAAATTTCAAAACACCCTTTTAAGGAATTGATTGCTGTCCATTAAAGTTTAGATTTGTCGTTTAAAGACCCGATAAAAATAAGGCATGAATGAACCTTTTAATCTGCATTTTCTGAACGAAAGCAGAAAAAATATCAAATTTGGGGGATTAAAAACTCATTTATTGTCAATTGACAACCTACGACTGTTAGTACAAGAATACATAACTTTTATCGTACTGATATTCGATTCATCCTTGCAATAAAAATTTAAATTAACACCTTTATTGAAATTCTGTAGCATTTTTAGATATATATAAACTTAATTACCATAGAAGTCGCTGCGGTTTGTTTATACATATAAGTAGAAGCAAATGATATTAGAGGCTTCTTAACTTGCATGTCAACAACAAATTCCGCAATAGACTTGTTGCATCTGATATAAAAATTTAATTTTCATCTATGAACCATAAAATAACTCACTATGTCATTGAATATAAAATTTAGTTTGAAACGAGTAAATTAAAGATATATATATATATATATATTTTAATTATGTTAATTTTTAAAGTTACTTTTTGAAGACAATAAATATTTTTTTTTTATTGCAAAGTAAACCAGCTTCAGAATGCTGTATTCAAACTATACCATTGTAAAAAAAAAAAAAAACCAGGAACTCCGTGGAAAGTCTATATTGAAAATGATTCACATAATCAAATAAATTAAGAAGCGCTGCACTGTATGCATAGATCACACTCTAGATACAGAAAAAAATCCTTGATGTTTTGTATGCCGAGGTCTAGGATGAGCAAAACATTCGAAATCTTGAGAGATTCTTCAAGTTCCTTTTACAGGCTAGAATATGTATGTTATCAGAAAAATTGATATGTTTTATGGCCTATATTCATGGGGAAAACTTCCTTTAACCTTGGCCAAGTTTGTGGCAGATTATCAAAGCAAATTCTGACTTCGTTATGACAACTTTTGAGAGATAACGTAGAGCTCGGATTTTACGCAGGCCGTGAGGTATCAGATGTACACAGGATGTAGAGATTTAGCATTTATATTTTTCAATTAATTTTTATTCTTATTTCAAAACTTTTTAAAAACACCTTTGGAAAAAAAATATTTATAACGCCTCGACAGGTGTATTTTACACATTGAAAATCTGAAATACATCTCAAAAATTTAGTTTATTTCACGCTAATCGAGTGTATTTTTACGCTTTGAAGTTTAAATAAAATTTCGCTTTATGAAAAGAGGGAAAAAATTAATTTTATTTTTTTGAAATATTTTATTTGAATTCTTTACTATTTTTCTAAATACGAAACGCCAAACATTCTAAAGTTAAAAATCAAATTAGTACACGTTCATCCTTAGAAAGTTTTTTTTTTTTTTTTTTTTTTGTGGAATTTATAACTATTATGGTTTCCACTGTTTTCGCCCATTTCACTATTCGAAAATAAATTTTACACCTAGAAATAATGTCAAGGAGTGTTTTAACGCCTTAAAAATCTTATCCATGTCTATGCAGATCTGAGTACATAACAAATTAATAGCTCGTTTCCAATTTTAAGTGCATCTCATATAAAGATGTATATTATGTGCATAGTATAGATGTATATGTACAACATAGCTGCTTATCCAATTAAAACGAAGAAATTTGCATCTGTCAGTACGTAAAAGATTTCCCATACACGTTCATTGTATAATATTTGTTAAATAACCTTTTGTACTTTAATATATGCAAAGAGATTTAGCCTTTATAACACAGACTTTTTTGAAAATTTAATAGCAGACGATTTTAAAAGCTTTTGAAACATTTTATTTTAGTCAAGTATCATTTATTTGTTTTTCCTATTGAAAGTGGCAGATGATCGTAACAAATTATGTTATGCTAAGTTCGATGTTGAGCTGGATAATACTGCTTCCATTTTATTTATTTCTTTTTTTTTTTTCAGAAGCTATCAGCTTCAACATACATGAGGACTGCGTACTGTGCGCTTTGCCTCCTGACAAATACAGAACAGATTTGCCGCACAGAGAAGATAAAATAACATCCATGGGCAAGGCGGGATTCGAACCCGCGACCACTTTCCTACGAGGAGAGTACTCTACGTCTAGGCCCACGTGGCCCCCTCCATTTTATTGCATTACTATTAATGGCTCTCTTCGTTAATGTCAAAGCGTGTTCTTCACTTCAAGTTCACGACTCTGCATATAAATATACTATTATGCATCTACGTGTGTTTGTGTGTGTGTGTGTGTTTTAGTGATTTATAAATTTTTATTCTACTATGTCAGAATCTTGGTAAGCTCATAAACTTTTGCATTTAGTTTTTTCTTTATTTGTTTTCTTTTAAATTCTTTGTTTATTTTTGAAATTATTCAAATTCTGATAACTAAACTGATGACGTGTCGCTTTTGTTAAAGATTTCTAACATTTCCCCCTTTTTCCCTGTTTATTAAAGCATCAAATTAAGCTAATAATAAATGTACACTCTCTGGTGAGACGAAATGGCAAAAGTCACCGATTATCAGCTGATTAAACAATGACACATTATCAGGAATATTACCAGTTTTCACGTCATCTAAAATAAAACTAAAGAAGAATAATACGGAGATATTTGTCTCCGAAAGAAAAACGAGTTCATTTAATGAAAAATGTGAGGAGACGCATAACTTTCGAAGCATAAAATAAAAACTAGTGTAATGTTGATATTTATAATTTTGCTATATTTCAATAGTATTTTATGCGATTAAAGTAACTTTTAATAAATAGACTGTTTCGAGTGAAACTTTTCTGAAATCTCTTGTGCCACACAGAATGCGTCTCATTATTTTGGTTCACATTTTTCTTTTAGCAAATTATCGGAGTCTAAATTCATCACAACCGATATTTTACGTGTTTTTATCATGGTTAATATATTTCTTGAAAACTTGATATTAATCTAAATGCTAGTTTTAATCAAATAGTTACGTAATACACTTCGTAGTAAATGATGTGCGATTTAGGATTAACAATTGTGTATAATACTATTATTGACTGGCAAAATTTTGAAAATTTGCCAGTCAAATATATCAATATTCAAAAAGGTAATTACAGTAGCACCCAGTTACATCGTTCATTCGGATATATTACGCTCTTCATCTGTCAACCGAAGGCAAATAAATGAATAAAAATAATAAATAAAATAATAAATTTATAAGTGATATGAATGAGAAACTAAGACTATCGAAGTAACATTGCATTGTATCGTAAAACATTGTATTCCTAAGGAACAGTATTTTCCCGTCTTTTCAGCTAGTTAATAAAACAAGGATATTTTCTATTTATTGAGCTGGTTGAGAGAGCAACTTTGTGAATTATTTTCAAAAAACAATAAAAGTATTTTCAATTCGCTTTTCTAATTAAAAAAAAACAATCGGTGAGCTAATTTTCTTACTTTGGCTTCATTTAAGAAGTAGTTCTAATGCAAGCACTAACTAAATATAAATAAAAATAAAACACATGAAATTTCTTGCTAGGTAGATGAATCCCAATTTTTAATGATCTCTTGTACATCGTGTTTTCCGTTACATGATGCTTTTTTGAATGGCGAACCAGGCGCTACTGTACCATGTGCTTCAGCGAAACGTTTGGGAATTTTTAAGAGGATTGGGGACAGAGTGCCGAAAAATTTGAAATTTAAATTTTCCCACTAATAAGTCGTACTGATATTGACAGACTTAAACTTTCTCGCCTGTTACTCTTCTACAAAAATGGTACAATTTTTCACACCAATTATAAGTGGCAAAACAGATTAAATAATACAGAATAATGTCTAGTTCCGCTTCGTGTTTTAATCAGACCCGAAAAAGCACAACACCAATCTATTGATTGAAACTTAATATAAAAAGTCATAACTAAGAACCTTTATGTTCAACGCTTGCACGTTAACAAGGATGTGTAGCCTAATTGAATATGCATTGTTTCCAGATTTTTTTAGAAGCTAGGTTGTATTATGAGTGGTTTATTGTTGTTCATCATCCAAGGGCAAAGGCCTTATGTAACCTTGATCTCATAATCACTTATTTTGAAATTGATTACTCAATCATTGCTCTAGTTTGGTGGATAACTTGTGACAGTCTATTTTTACAAGTACAGTAGAATCTCGTTTATCCGACTCTTGTTCATCCGGATCTTTGGATTATCCGGATCAAATTCTGAGTTTTTTTTTTTTTTTTTTTCAAATTTGATATTTACATAGATAACAGCTTTAATTTAGGATAGCAACAACGTCACTAGTTTTCTCTTTTCAAGATGATTTTCTAACGATAGAGGGTGTTTCATTGGAACAACACTCTTGTCTGAAACAGAAGACAGTAAACTAATTCTTTCTAAAAAATGTGAAAAAATATTTATCCATTTTTTAATGTCTTTGGTTTTTTATTGTAGTAAATGGTAAATCTCTATTTAAGGAGTGATTTTGCTTATAATTCGGTTCATCGGGATAGCCAATTTTCCGTATTACGTTTGGTTCTAGTTACTCTACATAAACGCGGTTGCACTGCATTTTATATTTCAGAGAAATATACCGATAGTATTTGTTAACTGAGCTCACACTAAAATTAATCAAAATTCTCTAAATGATTATATAAAAGTTTGGCTACCCCCTTTCCCTAATGCCTTGTAAGTTTAATTCCGCCAACCATTCATCATTTGCAGCCTTACTCTTTAAGGATCACGAGTTTTGCGATATAGTATGGACATTTTTAATAGATTAAGCTATTAAATGGAGAACATGTATGTCAAGTTTTGTGAAAATTGGTTTAATAGATTTTGAGTAAACTGATGGACATATATGTATATATGGCTCATGAGAGATTGAAAGCTATAACTCTTTTCCAAAATTTGATCAATTTATTTCTTAGCTTAGAAATATTTAGATAATTAATGACCTTCAACTATAAAGTAATCTTGAATAAAAGTAGAAGCATGAAAGTATAAATACGATGTTTTCAGTCGATGAATTTCATTTCAGATGCTTTCAAAATAAATTACAGTGTACTTTTAAAAATCAATGATAATTAGTATTTATAATTTTTTAAATTTTTATTTTAATCCTATTAAAAGCTATTTAAATGTTGTTGTTATTTTACTTACTGTGCTGCCTTAGATAAATAAACTTTAATTGACCGAAAGCTATTTGAGAGTTATTGCTATTTGACGCCCCATGTTGCCGCAAATAAATAAACTGTAATTGATAAAAACAAATTGTTATGCTTTCAAATTTTAGTTGGAGTTCTGTGTTTAGGTTCGAAAGACAGACACAAAATAAAGTTGAACTGAGGAAATAAGAGAAAAGAAAAAAAAAATCGAAAGGTTGTTTTGACATTGCTCCTTCATCGATGTCGAGAAGTATCATTTTTGGCTAACTAGAAATAACGAAGATAGAAACTGTGCAGAAAACTCTGTGTGTTTCAATCTTCTTATTTTTCCTTACTTCCTGACTTTGAGAATTACAACTTAAACTTTAAGAAAGCTAAATGTTAGGAAAGATTGAGCAGGACGAAAAATTTCGCTAGTTGAATAAATGTTTTTTATTTCTCTGTCAATTTTTAGAAGAAATTTAAAGAAATAAATATCACTAATAATAGACTAGATTGCTAAATTAAAACGCAGGAATTGATACCGAGATTATAATATAACGGAAGAACAGTAAAATAAGGAGAAGTGACGAAAACTGCCGAAAGTTGTGCAGCTTTTAGTTTTACTTCTCCATCTTTTTTTTTTTTTTTTTGTATAAAGTTCAAGAAATAAATATCGCTACATAATAGGCTGCTGAATTGAAACATATGCATTAATTAACACTGTGAGTGATTCTAAGTAATGAAGATATAAACTATTGAGAGTTGTTTCAATAATTCAACCCAAGAAAAGAAAAAGAGAAAAAAGAACATTGAGGGACAAAAAATGCCGAAAGTTTTCATTTTACTTCTCGATCAATTTTTAGAAGACATTTTAAGGAATAAATATGTCTGGATAATAGGTTTCTGACTTGAAGTATAAGCTTTATTACTGATATTATAATTTAATTTAAGAAAAGAACAGGAAGGGGGTAGGGACGAGAAATGCTGAAATTTGTAAAAATGTTTTTATTTGTACCTCTCTGCCAACGTTTAAAATAAATTTCAAAAATAAATATATCTGCATAATAAGCCTCTAAATAAGCATCAATACTGATTTTATAAACTAACTTAAGAAAAGAAAAAGACGGGGGGGGGGGGGGTGTCAAGAAATGCTGAACGTTGAGCCAATGTTTTTATTTCACTTCTCTATCAATATTGACAGCAAATTTCGAGAAATAAATACCCCTGAATAATAAGCTTTTGAATTGAAACATACGCATCAACACTGGTGTCATAATTTCACTTAGGAAAAGGGAAAAAAATGAGGAGGGATAAGAAATGCTGAAGTTGAGCCAATGTTTTAATTTCACTTCCCTATGAATATTGCCAACAAATTTCAAGAAATAAATACCCCTGAATAATAAGCTTTTGAATTGAAACATACGCATCATACTGGTGTTATAATTTTACTAAGGAAGGGGGGGGGAGGGACGAGAAATGCTGAGAGTTGAGAAAATATTTTTATTTTACTTTTCTATCACCATTGACTTTAAATTTCAGGAAATAAATATCTGAAAATTAACTTCTGAATTGAAACATAAGCATTAATACTGGTGTTATAATTTCTCTTAGAAAAATTTAAAAGAGGAGGAGGGAAGAGAAATGCTGCAAGTTTAGCAAATATTTTTATATTTTACTTTTTTGTCAATATTGACTATAAATTTCAAGCATTAAATGTCTGTACAATAAGTTTCTGAATTGAAACATTGCCATCAATACTGATATTATGATTTCACTTGGGAAAAGGAAAAGAAGGAGGAGGAGGAACGAAAAATGCTGAAAGTTGAGCAAATGTTTTTATTTCCCTTCTCTATCAATATTGACAACACATTTCAAGAAATAAATATCTCTAGATAATGGGCTGCTTCATTGAAACATAAGCATTAATACGTCATGAAGGAGCACGTTAAGATCGTTACACTACGTCACCCAACGCGACCTTGTTTCAAGCGCGAGATCGAAAGTAGGAGAGCGTAGCATAATTGAAGTAGGAGGAGGGATCAACGCGAAAAAGCTAAAGATGAAAAGTCACCTCGGGGGGAATAATGTTAAAATTAGGTTAGAGATGATAAAACATTTATTTCGCGTCCCAAACCACTTTCTCTCTTGACCCCAATAGTTATCGATTCCGTAGCATCCGTTCCCGTTTCGGACTTCCGCCGCGCATGCGCCGTGCGGGGCCGCTCGAACAGTGTTTAGTGGCAATTACGAGGAATTCATTACACATATTTCGTTGTTCTGATGTAATGATTGCGGAATACGCCTGTTTTTCACTTTCTTTAGAGAGCCCCGAGGTTGGAGGCGGTAGTGGACGGAATGCTAATCTTGACCGAGTTTAATTGTGAAACAAATTAATATTCAAAGTTTTGATTAGTTGTGATATAAAGGGCAGCACGAAATTTAACTTTTTTTTTTTCGTAAACGCAATCATGTGTCCGTAATGGAAATTATGAATGTCTTTTTATTTTGCTGGATTACTTCACTTGTTGAACTTTGTATGAAGTATACACGACTGAAGGAACCTTTGAAATTTTTGATTTATTTTACTTTTTGCTGCTATTTTTCTAACCTATTGTTTTAAAATTATTCGCATTTTTTTTCGGCCGAATTTTTACCAACTAGCTTTTTAACCAATCGATAGGTGCATTTATGTCCCATTACTAGAAAAGGTTTATTACTTTATTTATGTTTAAAGAATAGTTTCATTTCTAGGTAGTAAGAAAAGGGTTGGTTTCTTGTAAAGCCGAAATTTTTATCTAAGATTTTTACTGTACCGTTCAGTTGAGTATTGATTCTGTTATTTGACGTGTTATTCATTGAAGGTCTACAATCGTCACAAATGTAATCGTTATAATCCTTTTACAACTAATCCACTAGTGGATGAAATGACTATTGAAAAAGATTAATATCGAAATTAACATTAATAGCTATGAACCGGCAATATTAAATAATAATTAACTTTAATGAACCAAGTACATGCTGTGAACTTGGAATAAGTGTGCTTGGAGTGGGTTCGTGCACGAATGCTTAGCACTGGTCAGCTAATTTCAAATCAAAGTTTATATCCGTTGAAAATGAGAAAACTATTGGAATTGTTTAAACATTTAGTCAAGCGTAGGTTTTCACGCTCTGCATTTTAAATAAGCATTCAGCGTCGTAGAAAAAGGGAAGGGAGCAATTGGAATTTTAAAAAGTTTTAAATGCAGGAGGTACTAAACATCCCAAATACTCAAAATATAAATAGTAAACATCTCTCCTCTCTTTTCCATGCTTAGTCAGCCAACCGTTCCGTTTTAATCTTAGAAAGTTAGTTTTTTATTTAATCGATAGCTATTACGATCTTTATTGTTTTCGTTTATTTTACTTCTCTAAAATGAACTTTGTTCTTCTAAAACATGCCAAGCGGTACATTTACCCTTTGAAAAAAAAAAACTAGTGCATAACTGTACTTCTGTTTCAACTGCATAAAAATGTATCATAGTTTAATGTTTTTTGTTCATATGGACAATATATTTATTTTACAAAGCCCAAGTAGCTAATTCACGCATATTTATTTACATGCACCAAAGAAAGAAATCCGTCAAAAGTGAAATTTTCCAACATTATTCTCATTTTTGACAAAACATTTTAAATGAAGTACACGCATTAAGTGAACAGATTCCAAATCCATAAATAGCATCAACTAAACTGCGCATTATGGGACAATTTCCTTCAACAAAGAAACATATGATTTTGACAGCTAAAGCCTTCTTTCGGTAATCCTGTATACCTCTTACTGCTAAAGAAGCAAACTTAAATGACAAAGTAATAGACTATCTATTCAAAACATGTACCCAATATGAAGCAATGTCTGGCCATTGTGCTTTAGCTTATTCGTAGTTGAATGAGGAAATGTATATTTTTAGATACAAAATACACAGCATGGGGTATTGAAGTATGCCGACAACACACATTTTGCTCAATATTTACCTCCGATGTGAATTCAACTATTTTTCGTGTATAGATATATTTTTGCATTTAATGGAAGTTGATCTATCTATAGTGTTGGGTTGGTGATGAAACTGCTTCTCTTTCAATTTGAAGGCGATTACTAAACACTAGCTTTATTTTTGGGACATTTCCCGTTTTTGGGAAGAAAAAAATTTCTTTCATTACTTCCAAAAAATGATGGGGAAAATAAGATCAGGACAAAAATAAAGCAAGACAGAAAAGGGGAAGAAATAAAAAGTTGTACTAATTTAATATCTACTCCGAAATTGTGTGCAATGTCGTAAATAATCGAAATGTGTTATGGCAAAACTCTAAAATTTAACAATTTGTGTACTTTGTTGTGTTTGTTTATGTCGAAAGTAAAACATTTCATTCTTTAGTTTTATTTGCGTTTTATCTGCTGATACTTGTCCTTAAACATACCTTTTCTATGTTGATCTCATCGGCAATTGACTGCCGTTTACACATGATCTCAAGTTTATTTCATTCAAATTGCTGTTGTTTCACACATCTTGTACTATTTTGATATGATCAATTATTAAAAATTTACTTGCCGTTGATAACATGTAGCGTCACAGCCGAGAGAGAGAGAGAGAGAGAGTGAAACTTCGTAATAATAGTATTATATACGGTTTTTTAAAGTGAATTTTATGATTATTTTTTCTACTTTTCTAAGATTTCCCACAAATGTTTAGTTTTTATTGTATAGCTATAGCCATAAATGTTTATCTTTACATTTAAATATTTTTTTGTGACAGTTTGGTAATATCAAATAACTTTTATTGATTCTATTATTACATTGCTGTGTAAAAAAAGTGAAATAGATAAAAAAGGCCTGTATATTTTTTACATATATTTAACGGTGGTTTCCAAGTCCTAAGTTTTTTCTTTAAAAAGGAAAGAGGGGGAGTGGCAATCCGAACTGCCCGAAAAAAAATTTCACAAGCTTTCAACTGTCCAAGACTCTATATATATATATATATATATATATATATATACCTTTATACAGGTTCGCCGGTGAAAAACAGATCGGTGCGAAGAAATGCGTAAAAATTCAATGCTAATACAAGCACATGCTATCTGTGTATTATATTTCAGAAAACACGGTAAAAATTTTCCTCAACTGAAAGATAAGATTTTTCTTCTGTTGAAAATTTCACATCTTTTCTCTTTCCCTGCTAAAAAATAGTCTGCAGACTTCCTCAAAACTCTCCGTCGCGCTGTTTTTGCTACCGGGGAAACAGGTACAGCAAAAATAAATCTAACTAAGAAGATACCGTAAAATAACGTACGTGTAAATTAATCGAGACACTATTATCAGTACGCACATGATTATTTCCTACAAATATGAGATAAAAATAAATATTGGTGTAAATTTACGATGTCGATACTAAATTAATTTAATGTGCTGAAATTCATAATTGGCCCCCTGTGTCGAGAATCGTATGGATTTCGGTTATGATAGCGCAAATGTAAATATCCGCTTATTAAATTTCTCACGGAACTCGTTAATTTTTATTTATTATAGCAAAGGTAGAGGTTTAAAAAGTATACCCGGAACTGTAGGGAAATATATCTAATGTAGAAAATATTATTCAAGGAAAACGTACTTTCTTTAAATAAATAAATAAATAAATAAATAAAAAGTTGAATAGAAATAAAGACCTACTTCAAAATTATTCCAGAAATAGTTCGTGTAAATGTATAGAATAAAATACCGACGACAACAGTGGCACCCAGGAAAACACAAATCTGCTGAAAAGCTTTTAGAAATGTGCAGAAAATTTAATCACATTTGAAATATACTTCAAAAAACCTGCAGAATATTTAGAGAAAACCAAAAGAAAAAAAATGTAGACTTTCTGCCGATTATGTTGAAGATAAAATGCATATTTTTTTTCTGTTCTAAAAGTCTGTAGAAATCTTTAAAAAAACTTCAAAAAAAATTAAAAATCGTATTATCTGCAGATTATTTTTAGTTCGGCATATATCAAAACAGACAGATACACAGATACGTCAAACTTATAACTCCCTTTCTTGTTGCGTCAGGGGTTAAAATATTGCGATACGTTTTCAACCACGTTCTTTTCAATACTTGATCCTAAAAACGTTTTGAAACATTTCACCCACTACTAATGGGTCCACTCTTTTCCTTTTTTAATAGAAAACAATATAATGTTTTACTTCACTTCACTTTATCTAACACTACACTAGCGTATAATTAAAATACAGAACATTATTTTTCGCACAAAAATATTTTAAATTTTCACTTATATTATCAGTAAATTTTTTCTTACATGCAATTGCAAAATTAAATTTAAATGTGCAGGCATCACATTTGTAAAACAGCTCAGACAATAAAAACAAACCGCCATTACATGAGCTCAAAGAATAAATAAATAAAATACAATGTAAAATACTAAGAAAAACTAAATTACTTTTCACTGAAAACCTAGAATTATACTAAACAACACACATGAAAACAAATTAATAAATTCCAAAATTGAAAACCTGAGGTAAATGAACAGAATCCCACTCCAGTGCGTCAAAAGTTCGGAATTGATAAAGTAAACAATTCTTCGACTTGTGTGGAAACCGTATATGAAGCTAGAGTTTAGCGAATGGCTGTTTATTTGACTAAATTTCTTTAGTTTTGGGAATCTTTCAGTTTTTCTCTACATAATTACTTTTTGCTAAATTTGTTTTTAATTCGCGTATAGCGGAAACGATAAGTTCTAGAAACATGAAATTTGGCATGTAGATGTAGTTTTTGCCGAAGTCGCGTACACCTCAGGCCCGGATTTTGGTAAGTTAAATTTATTAAAAAAAAAAGTTATTTTACTTATAATGTGATATTGAATATTTTTACCCCACTCATCAAACTAATTTCATCAAGGAAATATAATTTGGGTTAGTTGTAGTAAATAATCTAATTTTAATTGCAAATTGAACTAATGCAGTTTTTAAATGAATTTTCGAAAAAAAACGGTTTAAAATGTGATTGTTAAACTTTTTTTTTGTCGCATTTCCATGAAAATAACCAAAATAATAACCAGAGGGGGGGGGGACTTGAACATGAGAAACTGTAGCATATTTCATTTCAAATAATATCGAATGAGTGAATAACTTCATTCTTGAGTGAACAATTAAGTACGATGCATAATGCTTTTTATAGTAGTAATCGTATCCTAATTAATTAAATTACAACGACTTTCATGTATTTGCAAAATAAATTTAATACTCTTGTTTAGTTTCCATTCAATTAGTAATTCATATGTAAATAAGTAAATGTTTAATTGTTGTTATTGTGCGTAGAAAAGAAGGTTTCGTTTTTACAAAGCGGAAATTCTGGAATTAGACAGATTCAAAAGGACAATAGAGACAAATATTGCAAAACTTGGCAAACAACTAATAGGAACAGTTTGTGCTTTTTCCAAATGACTATTTTTCCTTATATATGTGGAAATATTTCCATTTATGTTTTGTCAATAGCGAAAAGACTTCCGTATTTGCGAAACAGTTTAAATTTCTTAGAGCCACTCATTAAAATTATATAGCTTCAATGAATCATTCTTTATTAGTTTGGGTTAGGAAAACTAATTCTCAATTTATAAAATTAAGAGACATCGGATTTTTAGCAGAAAATATGTTTTAAACTTTCCTCTTGAGAAACTGCCATGGCAGACAATAGATTTGTCGCTTTAAATGTGTCCACTTTGTCTTTTTAAAATAAATTCCGTTAATTTAATGCAACAGAAAAGGAATTCTGAGCGGACAGGACATCTAAAGGTCAAAAAATATGCTCTTTATTTTTTCCCTCGTTCTGACTAAACTGGTCTCCGGTGTAAATTTTTTATTCGTCTGGGTGACCTGGACTTGCTGGATCCTGTTTATAGTTAGTTCATGTAATAAAACATTATTACGTGTTAACTAGCCTTTGACCTTCAAGACTTAGTGGATAAGTCTGTGTGTTTACTTAAAAGGATTTGGAGACCTCTGGGCCATTGCTTGGGCTACAGCGTACGTGGTTATGCTAACGTTCTGTTTAAAATTTATTTGGTGCACTCAATTTTTCATAAAAAAAGTAAATAGGAATAAAGAAGGTAGAGTCTCGCAAGAAAATTTACCGTATGCTCAGTAGTCTTGGCACAATTTCTATCGGTATTTAATATTTAATTAGTAATAATAAGTTCTAAGCTACCGGAAACCTACTTTGAGCTCTCAGAGTTTGTTAATTAAATACATAGAAGATAAAATCACTAGACGTTGACATTGCTCTTGTAGTTGACATTTATAAAGAAAAATAAATTGAAAACAGGAACCCAGGCGTCAAAAGATCAGCTAAAAATAAGCGAAACGACTAGCATTTGCAAATTAAAACTGTATTTTATCATTTTGTAATTTTTGCACACTTTTATAATTTCTATTTTCAATTACTTTTATCTTTATAAGAGCCAACTACTGGGGTAGTGTCGACAGCTGATGGTTGTACCCAACTTTGCCCTTTAAAACAGAATTCGATGTCATTAACAATAGAGGAACTTCCTTCTATAATATCGAGACATTACAAAAGACCCCGTTCATTTCAAAATTTAAGATCGTGTCGATATTCCAGTGGCTTCGTATTCGCAACGATATTCGGAAACCTTCAAACTGTTGTTCCTCCAATTAAGAAATTGTCAAATGTACATTGTCATGCCATTCGAAATTCCATTCCCAATCGGGTTGAATGACCGCCATAATTATTTGCGCCTTCGTATTCTCAACAGTTGCACAATAGTGGTTCTAGTGCTTCTTTCTCCACTTAATGAGCCAGGCGCCTGTCATAGTCTATGATATACACGCGCACGCGGAAGGAGACGACGTATTTCGACGTTACAAGTCGAAGTTTTTGTTAGCATACGAAGGCAGCGTGTGTTCTGCAATTCAAAAATCCACAATGCGAGGATAAATTAACTGCAGGAACCGATGACTGCTCTTTTCCCAGGTGACGCTCAAACAGCACGTGTAAACAGCACTGTGTTGTGACATCTCCCGGTTTGAGAAACAGTGACGCATTTAACAGTCTTGTTTATTTAATATTATTCGCTTCTTTCACTACCTCTTCCGTTGTCATTCGAATAAGCTATTGGTAACGAAAGTGCGGAAAAAGTCCACAGCGTATTGCATTGGCGGATAATGCAAATGAATTCTTGTACGCGTCACGCATTACTTGCGCGGCCGTGAGGAAGCTCCACTAAATATTTATTCGAAGGTCAGCTTTTTACCATTTCAATAAAAGGAATTTACCTGCATTATGTTTTAATGTAATGATTTTGTTTGTACATTTTTTTTTCGTTTCAAAATACGGGCGATAAAGAAATTTGCTATCAAGTCTGATGCCATCAATCTGATGTTTATGTGGAAATATATATCAAAGATGTTATGCTTCTTACATGCGACTGTTTCCTTGCGATATTCATTGCAAAATGACTTTCCCCTCTTTATGTCCTTCAAGAATGGAAAATGTATTTTAAGAAAGTCGATGTTATATTCTTAAGCAATGGCGTCCAACAGTTGGCAAATAAAAGTTCGCAATAACAATTTTATGACAAAAATGAACACAGTAGACTAGACTTTCTCAGAGTAGGATGCATATTGGGTGCATTTGACTTTTTTTATAGCAGCAATCCGAAGAATTCGTTAACTGTTTTGAATCTGGGTGGGTTTTTTTCTGACATTATCAGCTTTGCTTTGTTTGGATGGTTTTTAACTCTTACACAGAACGTTTCTTTGAATGCTTGTTTAAACCAGGTATCCATTCGAAAATTTTCCAGTTCTGGAACGTCAATAAGAAATAGCTGAAATCAAACCTACCAGGGGCGAATTCAGAGATTAAGTTTTAAGCCATTTTCTCAATCCTAGCAAGTTAATATGTATGCATATACGGACTGCTTCACACTCGCTCCCTCCTATATAGGAAAAATTTATGCCTGCGTTCTTAGTTGACGATGATTATTTCAGTTTCATATTTGCGGACTCAAGGCTAAATACGCAGCTTCTTCAGCTTCTGTAAGCAGAAGAAGTTAGGTCATCTAAGAAGACGACATTCTAAGAATGGATTATGTACAGCGAAAAGCGGGAGCAGAAGTTGAAGACTGACTGTGCCTTTAATAGAAAATTGATTTTAGGGTCTTTGGGTTGTCTTAGACCATTATGCAAAAGTTGTCGAACTAGTGATATGTAAAGAAAAAAGTATGCATTTTTCTTCAGTTGCTTTAATTTTCAATTTAGAAAATGAACGAAATTTAATTTGGTTCTTAAATTTGAAATGGAGAAGATTTTGAGGAAAACTTGAGGAAATATAATTATATAAAGTTAAGAAATGGACAGTGTTCTTTTGACGAAATTGGCTTATAAAATAAAGCAGGACAGCTTGTTATAAGAACGTGTATGTGCTGAAACTCACAGAAATATTTCTATACGAAAACAGTGATGACCACAATAGCGATTAATGCCATGAAAAAACGTTTTGAAGATAAAGTGGAAGATGTAATTTTAGAACATTCGGTGGCAAAAATAATAATGTTTAATTATATTTCTGAATTTTACTTTTAAATTCAAGCAAGTAATTTTATCTTTTTTTAGTTAAGTTTTAATGCTCGTTGTTATTTATTGTAGATAAAGAAGGGATAAGCTCTATTTTGACTTTTAACATTTGGAATGTTTGACATTTTGTACGTAAGAAAATTTCGACACCCTCAAAAGTAATACTTAAAAAATTCCAGTTGTGTGCTTTTTCCCCGCGCATTTTTTTTTTTCTAGATGCCAAATTGCATTTACAATATAAAACGAGAAATTGATGTAACTGGTACCTTAATGTTACACACAGTTTAGTTTGCAATGATAAACTATAACATATAAATAATCTTAGAAACATTCCACTATTCATTTAATATATTTTAACCACTTACCATATGTGATAAAACATTGCACAGAAATATCAGGAGAAAGGTACTTACCTAAAAAGAAAGGAAATATTTTTAGTCACAGAAAGTTTAATTTCGAAATCAAACATAAATACACGTTAATAGCAACAAGTAAGAAAATGTCCAAAATATAATGAGAAAGCTTTTAAAATATAAATGAATTTCGGAATTCTTGCTATAAATTATTTTTTGGTTCATTCAATAATTTCATTATTATTAAGAGCAAAAAGCAAAAGCTGTTCGGACAGCACTTTTCTACGAAGTTAAAATGTAATTATGAAGTTAATAAACTATATTTTCAGTAAGAAAGAGTTCAAAGCACGAATTTTTAGAGTTAATGATTCTATTATTGATACAATAATAGTCTTGTGGGCAATTGGGAATCAAACTCCAATGAATAATATTTTGTTTTCAAGATTTGTATTACTTATTTGTCTTTTTTGATTTATCAACTGTTTTTTTTTTTTTTTTGTCATTTATTCTTGCACTTTATTTTTCTTTGAAAGCTTGTTTAAACAAAGGTCACATTCGTATATGTTCCAGTGCCAGAATGCTAATAAGAAGTAGCTGATGCCTAACATGGTGCGGAAGTGGGTTTTAAGTTATATTCTTAATCCTAGTACGTTAATATAAGTGCAGATTTTTATGTTTGCACTTTCTTCCGTTTTAGAGAAAAATTTTGCATCACAAACTCTAGAAAATTGCTGACACAACTTTTTATTCTTAACTTTGCTGTCCAATGTACGACATTTATATTAAAAAAAAGGAAAAAAAAATGCCGCAGTCAACTTACGAAATTCTTATTGTTTTAAACGCTCTTAAGTTTCGGTTACGGAAAAAGGACACCAAAAGATTTTTGCTTTAAAACAAGTGATTACTGATAATTCTTTACTTTATTCTTTTCTGAAAAATCATTTACTTTATTAAATCCTTTTAATTTGCAACGATTGAAAAGTAAATCAATTTGTTGCTTACAGAGTAACTGAACGCAATTTTATTATTTATTACTTTCAAATCAAGTGCTTCGTACAAATGTATGTATATAAAGTCTTCTTTCCTTTGCTATTGGTTAGTTATGTATTGAGTTTAGAAATTTTAGTTGGGAGAAATTTTATTGTAATGCAGTTTTATGTTTTAGCTCTCCTACATATTGAATTGTTGAAATAATTTGAAGCCTAAGAATGTCAGAGAATAAATTTGGTATCGTTATCATAACAACTTAAACTTCTTTTCACACATAATTTAATTTCAAAGCAATTGTTTCAACCTGCAAAAAGATTACATGAGATAATTTGCTGAGAAAACTTGATAGATAACTCAGAAGTATTAATTTTTACACACGAGAAAATAGATTCGTTCACTTATCTTGTAGTAATGTTATATTATTAATGTTGATAAGCGGTTAATATAGATTCGTTTAGCTTTCTAGTAAAATATTGCGATCATGCACTTATATTAGTTCTGTAAATACATTAGTATTACAAATATCTCAGCAATCTAAAACATTTTTTTTTCACATTCCATAGACTACTACCATTATCGCTGAACAATATTTCAAGAAATTATTCAATGCCAGAGAGTCTGTAAATTTCTTGTATTAAATAATGGTGTGCAAAACAGTATAGTTAGTGTATCAGTTCAACTCGGAGTTAATTTTGAATCGTTCTTTGATTACTCGTAAATTCGTGCATATTGGCCTTGCTATAACTTAGTAGTAATTTCATTACATAGAAACTATACTAACCGACACAAAGAATCAAACAATTTATACTCATGATAAAAAATAAACACATAAATCAATAAATATTAAAAAATAAATAAATTAAAACAAATTAAATAAAAGAAATCGGTGCCAAAAATGCTGTTAAAATGTTCAATTCTATTTCTCAATTTTACTTTTAAATTTGAAATTTAAATATGCAATTTTATCTTTTTAAAATTATTCAGCTTTAATTTTTGTATCTATTTTCTATGAATCCGTATTTTGATTTATTGATTGATTTTAGTTTAATAGCGCGTATGGGGTATACTGCGCCAAACAATCGTTTAGTCGTATTTTAAAGTTTAATTATACAAGCTATATTTGTTATCCGTACGAAAAATGCGTAAAAGCAGTTTGTTATAATGCTAATCCATTCGTACTCAACTGTAATTATAAATATTTATACTCCCGATTCAAACGCTTGTCTAGCGAGCAACAAAACTTATCAAGCTCTTGGATTAAACCTTTAACAGAACTTTACTTTTACCAGTCCTAAATTATAAAATTGGGTAAGTAATTTGTACTTAGCTCGGACATAGTTATTTTAGTTTCGGCTGCTGAACCTAAAATCATGATAAAATGATGGATAAATAAAGGGGTTTAAAAAAATTCAACATAAGCTAATAATTATGAATTTACTCTTGGGCCACATATTATTATCCTTCCTTACTTGTGCTTCAGTTTCTAGCACACACTGAATTTTTTTAGACTACAAAGACTACTTGTGTATGTATTAATTATTTGTTTTTGTAGTTTTTGCTGTAGAATGGTGCTTGAATTTATATTTTCAAAAATTCAATGTGTGCTACTCAGGGCCGAAGATAAGCATGTCAGCCTAGCTGG
The DNA here is from genome assembly GCA_038373865.1 of Uloborus plumipes. Taxonomy (NCBI): domain Eukaryota; kingdom Metazoa; phylum Arthropoda; class Arachnida; order Araneae; family Uloboridae; genus Uloborus; species Uloborus plumipes. The sequence goes on along the minus strand of JAXGGA010010603.1, from coordinate 23,227 downwards.
AAAATAGAGGCTCCAGCTTTTTAGGCGGTTGGTTCGGATTCGGAGTGGTGTAATTTTTATGTTTTACGGAGAGGGGGGGGGACGACCGAACTTACAAGTTACTCCTCTCGGCGGCCCTGGTGCTAGTTACAGATATTACCTTCCGAGTAGCAAAAATGTGCAGTTTTAAGCAACGGAAAGAAGTTTTTCCTACTAGTAGCAATGACAAGATCCTTTTGCATTTCGATAATTAACTCACAAACTATACGAGTACACAGGTATGAATTCCTTACTCATGACTTTTGACGCTTAGACTGGTCAAAGTGATATTAGTTGCTTGAATATAGATCTTCAAAAACTCAATGAATGCTAGTTATACGACAGTTCATCTCCGAGCTGAAAACATATAGTATTGGGTAACAGAAAGAAGTTTTTCCTGCACTAAGAAATAATAAGGTCCTTTCGTGTTTCAATAACAAACTCATAAAAATGCTTCCCATGTAAATGACCAGCAATGTCAACGCAAATTCCCTCGCATATAATGATTACTCCATAGACAGTTATAACAATACTGTCACATGTCTAACCAAGCAGCTCAGCTGCCTCACGATTAAAACCCGCGAAAGGAGTAACGAAATGCACTTAAAGCACCAATCACCTATTTAAAAACTCACGCAACTTTACTTGCGTCATGCACAGTGCTATGAACTCCAGCTACGCTATAATTTTATGTCCTTTCAGGTAGACTCGAGTTCATATTTCAAGGTAACAGTTTTAATATGTTCCAGAACAAATGTATTCATCTTTTGGGTTTAAGGCATGTCAATGATTTCAAAAATGTATTTCACCTTTTAAGTAACATAAGTGCAGAGAGTTGGGTTTTCTACGGTTAATACATTCAACAACTTTAGGTACACGATTTATTTTTCACGATCGTTATTAAGTTCAAATGCATAAATAAACATATTTATGATGGTTGTACAAGGTCAAGATTAATTTAGGTCTTGCGGCTTTTTTCATCAAACAGTTAGTTCATAACAGAGCCATTTCAGGCAAAAGCCGACATTTTGTCTTGCGCGCGTGAGCTCTATATTTCATTTCAAAACATGCACTAAGCAAAAATGTTTTCCTAAAAAAATTAATTCCGCATGTGTGATATCTTAGGCAAACAATTTTCGCTTATGACCATTTTTAAATATTATTTATGAACTAAAATACCGAGCTATCACTGGCAGAAAAAATGTCTTATTTTCTGTGAAATAGCAGACTATTTGTGTCTTTTTGAAACTAACACAGAAATGATTGGTAGGAAAGAAAAGTATCTATCTAAAATGTTTTGAACAATATATTTGGAAGATATGTTATTACAATCAAGAAGTCTGAAATTGGTGTCCAAAAAAGTGCTCTGCAAGCGACATGCACATTAAAAAATTGTAACAAGTCACACAGTGTTCTTTCTTTTAACTGTTAGCCTCATATCATTTATATATGCATAAAAATTTAGTCTAATTCGCCCGAACGAAAATTTTTGCTGTAAAATTTTATGTATTTTACATACTACGTATTAACTGTTTGTAAATTCATTGATTCATTATGTAGATTCATAGACTGGCTACTTCTCAAGACTAATTTGATCAACAATTTCAGTAACCAATTTCAAACGAGGCACAGAACATCTTTCTTATTTTATGTTTTAGCTGTATGCGGTACATTAGAAACTAATATCCTCTCTTCAAAACTATCAAATAAAAAATCTAAAACAGTAATAGACTTTAATTTTGAGACTTGTGAACTCTACTTTCAATTCGGAGAGACGCTTAAAATCATTAGATGTAAATATAATGTAGGAGTTATTTGTTTAAAGTGATAAATTATGGGTTTTGGACGCTAGTTTACAATATTATACATAAACGTTCATGATCATAAAGGGTGTCCCAAACTGGGATGTGTATAAAGGTGTCATCGAATCTAAAACCAAAATAGCATCAAGGCTTCAGTTTGATACTTATGTAGAACTTTAGAGCTTTGTAAGTCATTAGAGGAATTTAAGAGTTTCCCATTATTTGATTATTACGAGGGTTAATTTTGGTGTTGGTCGCTAGTCTATAGAAAGGATATTTCAGAGTTAGGGGTCATTAATCGTATTCCAAATCTTGCTGAAATTTTGAATTTACAACCACTTTATTCTCAGTACAGGAATTTTACAACAGAGGAATTTTTACGCAATTATTTTGAACATTGAAGTTAAATTACACAAAACTACACAATCGAAAAAATTGAAAAAATCAACTGCATCGATGACAAAAATTTCACCGATATTGTTCAAAAATGCTGCACTTTTCTGGCTATCTTCCTGTCATAATTTTAAGGTGAGTGAGTGTACCGGTTTCGTTTCAAACAAAGAAAAGCAATGGTCATCATCTTAATGTTTCTCAAATTCAAGCATGGCTATAGAGAAAGTAAAAGGACAGAGGAAGATTCTTCCACATCAATCTGCCTTCTCAGTCAACAAGTAGGCACTTCTAGAAGTTTTCTTCAATTGGGTAGTTTTGCAAAAGTAAATTTCAGTGTTTTATAAAGGGGCTGTCTATGAATTATATCTTACTTTTTGTCAACACATTTGACCCCCTCCCACTTTTTCTTTCATAAAGTGTCACACATCACCGTGCCCTTGTCACGTGCCATGCAAAATTACATAAACTTATTGTTGCAAAAAAATTCGCTTTAATCAAAATATGTGATGTCACATTTCTCATTCCCCCCCTCTCTCTCCCTGGTCACAAACTGTTATAATTTAGCGAACACCCCTCCCCTTCAAAGTGAGACATCATTTGTGGACAACCCCTAAGAATAGAAATTTAAGTAGAATATGAAAATCTTTTGTCCAATAACTGAAAGATGAAAAGATGCACAATTCAATTCCACCTTGTTATGGGAAGTTCCCAGAAGTCAATTTACAGAAAAATATTCGTAAACAAAATCCAGGTGTATACTTATGAGCTACTCCGCTATTCAATTCCCGAGCGAAATTAAAAGCAATTTCCCTACTCGTTTAAAATAATAACGCTCCTAAACGGTTCAATTTAAATGGTTTAACTGGTGAATGTAAAAAACAATTTTTTCTCCTTGTGTAGTCTTGTTTTGAGATTCCCATCTCGCATCAGTCAACAGATGTTAAGCCTAAGATTTCAGCTCGCAACATTTAATTTGCCCGAAACCGGTTGTCCAAGAAAGAAAATGGCTACGGCAAGAAGACAAGCGAGAGCTGAAATGCTATTCGGAGTCGGAAATTGTCCGATTGGAAAAAAATAAAAGTTCTAGCAGTCATTATCTCAGCAAGGGAGAAAGAAAAGTCAACTTTCTCCTCGCCTCAGGTGAAGTTCAAGATTCCAGATGGCTTGGCAACTCGTAGATAGAAGCGGGCCGTTACGTCTTTGCACGACTCGAGTTTTTGGAAAAGAACTTTTTGCTGTTTGGTTGAAGATTGCATTAAGATGCAAGGTTGAATGGAATAAAAGGTCCACGAATATATTTTTTTTAACTGTTGGGGTGTTATTAGGAGAGATGTATCATTAAGTTGAGGCAAGAAGTACTTAAAGCAGTTGCTTTGTTGCACAGACGGTAGACGTTGAGCACGCAAGTAATACAAAGAATTTGAATCTTCTTTTCAGTAGCTAGTCAAGGAAGACATTTCATTTTTCAAACCGTTTAGATAGTTATCTAACATAATATTGATTCGCCCATTGAAACATGACTGATTACGTTTTAAATATATTTATTAAAATGGTTTTTTTTTATTCAAATGGCGTTTTTTTTTTTTTTTCAAATAATGACAAGTTGAATTAAAAGTTAAGTAGTTTGAATTATGATATGAACTTTAAGACTTTTGTCCAGGAACAAATGTAAATATGTATCAATTATTTTCCTATTTTGAAATTCAATTTATTTTGTCGAAAATCACTTTGGCAACAGATCGCTTCGTTGTATTCACACTTCACTCAGAGGTGCCTACGAGGGGGAGTTCTGGGGAGTGCTCTGTTGTATTGGGGAGGGGGGGGAGTGCCATTACCCATAGCAAAATAAGGTCACCCCTCTGCTTCATCAGCAAGTTCCTTTCATTTATACTATATAGTCAAATTGTATGTTTAGATGGTAAAGCATATATTACCCACAGGTCCGTTTTATCAACCAACATTACTCGCAACGAATATACATTGTCTGCAAATGCTGATCACGTTATTTGGTGAAACTGTTTGGTACAGTGAAAATATGACCCAAAATCTTTTGATCTCGAAGTTACTCAGCATATAAAGTGATATCTGACAACAGTAAATTTATCTGAAATCACGCTAGTAACGACTAACTATTTCTGATATTTAATGAATTTTCTGGCGACGTTTTGAAATTAGTAGGCTGGGGAAAGAGATTTTTTGGGGGGTAGTTAATTATATCACAATAAAATTTGACTGAACAAAAATAATAATTTATGCTTTTAGTGCATTAAAAAAAGAAAATATACCAACAGAGATCCTCATTTCAAAAAATCTTATTTTTTATAAAAGTAACTAAATAAAAGAGAGAGAGAGGGGGGGGGGGATGGGTGTGTGTGGGGACACGCGAAGTTAGAAACTTTTTTTATAAGATCATCAAATAATTTGAAAAGACAAGTGTTCAATAAATAGTTTTTCTCAAATTTCGGCGTTTTATTGTGTAAAATGCAGTAATGCAGACACGAATTTATTAGTATATTTCAGCTAAATAGATTTAACTTTATTACTTATCTACAATTTTAAAAAAGTTATGAGTTTTTCTTGCTTCTCTGTTCAATTTGTACCCCCTCATTTTAAAAATTTTTATTGTTTATAAAAGTAAATAAGTAAAAGAGAGAGAGGGGGAATATGTGAGGGACCGCTAAGTTGGAAAAAATTTTTATAAGATCATCAAATAATTTGAAAAGACAAGTACTCAATAAATAGTTTTTCTCAAATTTCGGCGGTTTATTGTGTAAAATGCAGTAATGCAGTCACGAATTTATTAATATATTTCAGCTAAATAGATTTCAATTTATTACTTATCTACAATTTGAAAAAACTATGAGTTTTTCTTGCTTCTCTGTTCAATTTGTACTCCTAAAAGTAAAGTTTATTTTTTAACTTTACAGAATTTTTTTACGTAAATAGCTTTAATGTACGTAAGTGCCCACGTTTAATAGCGTAAAAGTTTCTGAAGTTGATGTGGGTTGTTTCAACTGCTGTTATTCATCGATGATATACGAGGTTTGAATGAAAATTGAATTGAAGAACACTGGAAACTGAAGCAGTATTGAACCTGTAAGGTAAAATTTGGGGCAAAATAATGCTGTATCAGTAGTCTTTTGGGTTGTTAATAGAACAATAAAGAAGGTTAAGTTTTATTTATATTTACAGGGAATGTTAAATTTTTGAAAGAAGTTTATTAAACCGAGTTTCTCTGTGGAAAATAATATACAATGGATGGCTTGTGTGAAAATTAACAGGAATTCATTAAGATGACTGATTATTTACTTTCTGTCATGATTTAGAAAATGTAAATGAGTAAATGCATACTCTAGTCTGCGTATTAAATGTTGAATAAAAGTTCTCTGGAAGAAGTGTCCTCCAAAGTCTCAGCGTGAATTGAAAATTCTCTAGTTTTCAAAGATTTATAGCAAAATTAATCTTTCAATTAAAGCAATTAGTTAATTTATATCGATTGCACGTGTGATCTTCAGTCATGTTTATTCAATGAGCTTTCATTTTTCAAATTATACGAACTTGAAGAATTGCCATAGTCTCAAGATAATGACGAAATGAAACCTTTGTTTTATTCAAAGCCTTCACACTCCTGAGGAAATGATACCTATGTTTAATTCAAAGTACACTGCAATTATTTTTTTGGCATTGTGCAATTGAAACAATATTTTTGAGCAATTACATTTTCTTAAACTAATCAATTGTTGCACGAAACATACTACAAAGACTCCAAATATGATGGGTCTGTCCTTATTTCATTGTGGGAATTTTGTTCAGAGCATATACTCCATTTCTGTATAATGCAATTAAATATCGAAGATTACCAGAAAATATTTTTTTTTTCTTTTCGTCTCAGTAAAGGACGTACCTTGTGAAATACCTCCGTTACTGGGCAAAAAAGTGTTTAAAATATTGCTTCAGCAAATCTTCGAAATTTAATTGTATTTTGTTGAAGTCGAGTTCATGTTGTTCATGAAGCTCATGCAATGAAACAAGGATCTAACTACTAGGAGTTCTTGTAGGGTCTTTGTGCAACAATTGTCTGTCGCCATGCGATTTCCATTCTACTTTTCCACAACATTTTATAAAAAGTATAAAAGTATTGTAGAGATATAGGTTTCCAAACTTTTCCGATTCCCGTTACACCATTTGAAAATTAGAATTTTATCACGGCACTCCCAGCCCATCTCATTTCTATACCTACATATTGATACTAGGGACATTTCGCGGCACTCCTAGACAGGGCCGACGTCAGATCTTGTCAGGTTAGTCGGAAACTAGTGTTCTAGCCCTTTAGGGGCCCGCCTCGGACTCCCAGTAAAATAATTTTTATGATTAAAGTATTTCCCCGGAGGGAGGCCCGGGAGGAAGGGGGCCTGGAGACCAAACTGACAAGAGGCCCGCGGTGGTTCTCGGCGGCTCTGCCCCTAGCCTCTTCCCACTGCATCTAATTTGGGAACCTTTTTTATAGATGTTCCAAAATCATAGTGCTTCAGTTGAATTTTCAATGAAATATCTGGGTTAGCAGGAATGTTCTACGCTTCAGACATTCTAGCTATTCCGTTTCACCTTCTTTTATAGATGTACCAAAATCATAGAACTTCAGTTGAATTTTCAATGAAATATCTGGATTAGCAGGAATGTTCTACGCTTCAGACATTCTAGCTATTCCGTTTCACCTTCTTTTATAGATGTACCAAAATCATAGAACTTCAGTTGAATTTTCAATGAAATATCTGGATTAGCAGGAATGTTCTACGCTTCAGACATTCTAACTATTCCGTTTCACCTTCTTTTATGGATGTACTAAAATCGTAGTACTTCAGTTGAATTTTCAATGAAACATTTGGGTTAGCAGAAATGTTCTACGCTTCAGACATTCTAACTATTCCGTTTCAGCAGTCACAAATACGAGATTTCGCAACGCGGCGAAACAAAGATGACAAGTTCGAAAACAAAAGCAAAGGAATTGATCATCCCATTCCTTCCCTATTCTTGAACCCGCTCTCCATGATACCCCTACATGTCCCTCAGACCTTCACCTGTCAGAGGTAACAGAAAATTTTTCCTGCAACCTCAGCCACAGCAAATAAAAAGCAAAAAGCACATATATACCCCTTTGAACTTGACATTGAAGCTTCACCATTTCCCATCGTGCCTAGCGCTCTTTGTGTAATAATAAATAGCTCGCCCAGCCAAGCTGACGAACGCCGCGGAAAGGGAAAAATAAAATAATAACTCTCTCTACCATAAATATGCTGATAAAAAATGGCCTCCCCCTTTTCGCGTGCTAATCTGCAACCATACAAGGAAACCGGTATGAATGCATGTGCGTGCGTACAGGAACAGGCAATGGCCTACTTCAATGCCGTTTTAGAGGCTGCTTACCAGGTGATCTTTCCCCGGCCCCGTACGATCATTTGGAATTTTCCCCACATTTATCCCTACGCTATTCTTCTCAAGCATAACGTTGTAAGCCTAAGAAGCATACTAACACGTTATGTCGAAGCAAGATCCGAGCGATTAAATTGAAGGTGATTCCGGATTTCAAGTGCAAGGTAAGCCGGATTCCAACCGTGAATTCGGCCGGAAATGGATGACGAGAGCCGAAAAAAATTTCTTTTGTTTACCAATTTGATCAGATGAGTCCTTTCTTTGAAAAAAAAAGAGGGGAAACGCAGCATGCGATTAAGTGTCATGGTTTAATATACATTTTATGTGTGTTTCTCTTGCCATATAACCTAATAATTCATCAAAATCACACGTGATAAAAAAAAACCTAAAGTAATAAAAAATGTATTGACAACCGAATCAAAATTACAAACACTTGCAGAATAAAATGCAATGCTTCCGAATAAGAAGAGCTATTCATGCATTGAAGGCATAAAATCATCAGCTAAAAATGCATGATGGAAATCAGTGCTTAATTTCTGCCAAAAGAAGTGCAAGAGCTCTCCCCCCCCCCTTCTCTCTCCAGACCCACTAGTTTATTTTTACGTTTAAATCCCCTTTGAATTCAGCGTTAAATGATATAAAATTGAAAATAACTTCAGGAACTCAGCTTCCATGAGCTCCGACGCAAATTAGCCCTGATGAGAATGAAAAGCGAGTCTAGCAATGTCTTTTTGAAAAAAAAAAAAAAAAAAAAAAAATATATATATATATATATATATATATATATATATATATATATATATATATATATATATATATATATATATATTAAAAGAAAGAAGAAAATTATAGAAATATAGTACCGTGCACATTGTGGCAATCATGACTTTTAGATCATTAGCATTAATATCCACTATCCATAGAATAGGCTAAGGCAGTGTTTCCCAAACTTGGCTTTTTAATATTTTTCTTTCTTCCTCTTTTTCTTTTCTTTTTTTTTTTTTTGACGATGCCCAACATATAGTACGCCAATTTCAATGGACACTGGACTAAGTAGTTAATAAAGCGAAAGTAACGCTTATACAGGGTCCTAAAATAGTGCAAAATTGAAATTACACAGTAACGGACGTATCACACTACAAAAAAAAAAAAAAAAAAAGCTCATCCAAACTTGTTAGTAGTTTCATCGCTTATGTGTGTGAACTATATTAAGAATATGAACTCTACTTCTATATAATGGAATTAAATTTTAAGGATTTCAGAAGCAATGTTCAAATACCATTTTTCTCTCAGTTACGAACTTATCTCATTAGATACGAATATTATGTCTGGACATTCTTCAAAACTTTATTTCATCATATGAAGTGGAATATAGTTCACGAGATGTAACAATAATCGAACATATTCGCTGTCTTTATAGGATGTTTTGTGCAAGAAATGATAGTATCTCTATCAAAACGGAATTGCCCAAAACCAAAAGAGGAAAAATCTATTTATACTCTTCTGTATACTAGTGTAACACATACACACAGACATATATATATTCCGAAAACTTGTATGTCCTGAATTGTTCTGTATATTGTCAATTAAGTACGGTATTAATCTCCTTCAATATACAATAAGGGCGATATAAAGAAAGTATTTCTATTCAAAAACAATTTCAATCACGACCACGTGTCTGTTATTTGATCCCTGCTGTATCCGAAACACAATTTAGAGAAAAACCAATTATGTTAAGAGTTATATTTATCGATAATGGGGAAAAGTATTTTCTGTCGATCTAAAAAAAAATGTGCGGAAAAATATCTCGTGAAAAAGTAGTAACATTATAATACAATGTCATACCCGTGGCTAAATTTTATTTTTAAACCGCCACACAATACGACTTTAGAAGAATCAAATTATAAATATTTTAACAATAGCAATTCAATCGTTACTCTCGAAATGTCTTATATTTCACCTAGAATAGTTTACATCCAAAATAAGTTGTGACAAGTTATATCCAAAACATATTTATGGCTAAAAACTATTTATATAGCTATAGGGAGTCATCTTCGTTATGATAGTATATTTCATACTCGAGAAATAGTCATTTCTTTAGCGATTTGAAAACGTGATGCACTTTTGGAAAAAAGGCACAATTCTGAATACTGTTTCACTTTGTTTCTTATTTAGAAAATGAAATTAAAAACCAATTTGAAGGAAAAGGGAAATTTCAAAAATACATAAGTAATTACATTTAAGGAGATTTTAGCTTATATTTTTATAGCCTGTAAATAATAATAGTTATGAATTAACTATTAAGAATTAAAATGGTTTTTACCTTTTTAACAGTTTTTTATGACTGTTTTAAATATGTAATTGTTTGCAAAAATTTGATGTTTTATTTATCAAATAAAATGATGCAAATATATAATCATAATGATAAGAATATCATAATATGTTTGGAAATAATTTCTCCAATACTAATAGTACATTTTTATGTGCACAGCTTACCAATTTTATATTTTTTCATTTTAATAGTATATATGCTTTTATACGGTATGTTAGGATTCTACTCAGTACATCATCTAATAACTCTTGACACTGAAATATAAAGAACTATCCACTTGAAGCAGATTATTTTTGCCTAATTTTAGATTTAAATTCAATCACAAATCATTCTAACGGATGTGAACAATATGCTTAAAGTGTGTCAAATATTTCGAGGAAGTTCGAAGAACATTTATTTATTTATTTTTTGTGCTTCAATGTTCCAAAATAAATATTGCATGCGGGTCAGTGATGCTAATTGAATAACATTTTTATGAGAGCGGATTTTTTTTTTACCAATGCTTAATAGAAAAATTACCGGTCAAAATATATGAAAGGACTAATTTTGTTATCGTACTGCTATTGCGTCAATAAAATTGTCACAAAAACTTTTTGTGTGCAAAATATATATTAAAAAGATAAAATAATACTAACAATAAACATGGGTAATATAAATTTAAAAAATTGCGAAATTAAAGATCCAATAAGAAAACTATAGAAATGAATCTAAGAATTTTAGTTAAGCAATTTAGCGTGAGCGTGCCAAACAAGGTTCTTATGAATCATTTTTTGTTTTAAAATATTTTTACCAAGTTTTTTGATGTTGCTAACTAGGGATGCACCGATTAATCGGCAGTACCGATTAATCGGCCATAATCGGCCACTTTGCCGATTATTAATAATCGGTAAAATGTTGCCGATTAATCGGCGGAAATTTTTTTTTTAAATATTATGTTTTAAGGTATATTTTACCAAGAAATTTTGATAAACAATATTATCAACTGTAAATAAATAATTTTCTGCAATCCTTACTATAACATGTAGTATGAAAGTGCACAGAGTAAATAAAAAACACAAATAGGTCATACAGTACATAAAACTGAATTCAATATAAAAAGATTACCCTCACGGCTGATATTCATATGACACTATTAGGAATAATTAAATTCTTGAACTTTTAAATTGGAATACAAAAACATGAGTATTTCATTTTATTTATAATTAGTGAAATTATGATCTAAATAAAATTACTTTTTATGTGCCTAGAAAAAGAAACTTAGATAAAAAAATTTATTAACAGGAACTTTTTTCTTCAAACAAACGTACAACACGTAGCAGGAAAGTATAGTGAGTAAAAATATAACAAATTCCAAGTTATAAATTCGAAATATTAAAAAAAATAATCCTCACAGTTGTTATAAATTTTTTAGTTAATTAATTTTCAGTTTTGAATAAATGCACACATAGAGACAATTTTGCTATATTTTTTATGTCTCAATACTTTTTTTCTTATAACACTTTTTGAAGACCTCTAATTTTCACAAAGAATAAGTCTTGAATTTAGTGGCTTCTAATAATTGAACAATAAATTTGAATTGAAAGATCCCCTAAATTAAAGTTCTCACACCAAAGCCTCCCCTATTTCTTCTTTTTTAAATTTCATGCCTAGTTACCATAATTAACAACGTGTTAAATATGTCATGTGTGATGGTAATTTCATTAACAATAATACCGGTTTAAAGGTTTGAAAATTGGTTTACTGAACTTGGATAAAGTTTTAAAATTATTTTGAAGTTAGGAAAAAATACTTTTTTTTTCTAAAAAAAAGTAGTAACTATTTCTAAAATCGGAATCGTAAGAAAAAGAAAAAGAAAAAAAGAATGGAAAACAGTGATGATGATAGTGGTAGTATTAAAAATAATAATTTTGATCAGTAATCGGCTTGGCCGATTAATCGGCCGATTATCAATAGCCGATTAATCGGTAATCGGTAATCGGCCAATTTGCTTATCGGTGCATCCCTATTGCTAACTTTTGGCTGCATACATTTTATAAAGCTTTTAACAAATATGATAGCGGCTTAAATATGTTTAATATTTCCACTATTGAATTTAAAGCTAGATGCTTGTAATTCTTAAACGTTTGGTTTGGTTTAATTTCCTAAGTATATTGATATTTTTATTTTCGTTGTAGTCTTGTCATTGCAAATTTCCGCTGTAGTGTGCACTATCTTTACATAAACAAATAAGTAAACAAGGGGACGTCAAAAATGTTGAACAAAGTGTGATATCATTTATTGACAGCCCCTCATCGGTATGCCTTTAGTCTCTCACCGAGCTTTACATTACCGACCTTATAGCAAAAAAAAAAAAATCCCTGACAAAAAAAGAAGTTTCACAAACATCGATACTTTGTCTGTCACTTTTCCTTCTTTTGACAGATTTCTATGAATGCGAACAAGCTCTTCTTTTTTTCATCTCGACTCTTTAACTCATAATCTGTAATTATACCTTCATTAATCCCGTGTTTGTCACATTCTTTTGACATCCATCATGTGGGGATCGTCTTTTAACAATTGGCAAGCAACGACCGATGAAAAGGGAATCTTATGAGATAAAAACCCAGCCATTAAAAACTTCATTTGTTTCCTCTCCCCATTCATCAATGTTGAACGTAAGTGAAAACTAGTTCTTCGCTGTTGGTAGATTTCTGACCAAGCAGCAGATTCTGCAGTGGAAACCTTCTGAATGTCACGAGTTGTGTAAGAGGTTGATTCCACTCAGAGTAACGTCTTGCTGGCTGCCAACGCAGCAGATCTCTCTATTCTTTTGTTCAAGAAAAAAAGAAAGAAAGGAAAAGATGACTTAAAGTTGTCTGTCTTCGAGTGTGGGATTTGTGAAAATGACGAAATAACTAAAGGAAAAAACATTATTCTTCGAAAAGAGATAAGTCTTGCTATGTATTTTTATACATCATTTTTTACTTTTTTAGGTTCATCTTTATGCCTTTTTTTTTTTTTTTTGGTTCAGTGCTGTGAAAAACAGATGACTTAAAATTGCTCGTCTGCGAGAGTGGGATTTGCAAGAAGGATGAAATGAATAACAGAAAAAAATGCTATACATACTTTGGAAAGAGATAAGGCTGTCGCTGTGTGTTGTTATTTTTTTACCTGCGCGATATTCCCCAGGTAGGAACTTCGTTTCAGAAACGTTTTAAAATAACTCTCAATGTAATAAAAACCATTTTAAAACTTTTTGTTACGCTTAAACGTTACGTGTGACAGTACTTTCGAGTTTGTGACTTCATAAAATCATTCATAAAGGCAGAAAATGTGTTTAAAACTTTCATAACAAGTTTTATTTTGATTTTTTGTCGACAGTTGTCACACTTGCCGTAGTTATACACAAAATCAGTTTAAGAAAAATACTTTACTTGAAATTTAAAGTTTTAGTAGCTGAGGTTTAGAGAGAGAAAATCGTGAAAGATCGTCAAAAATTATCCAAAGTTTTCTTCCTCAAAACTCTCAAAATCTGCTAAAGATTGAAGAGACAGTTTTTACTCTTAATGTATTCCAAGAGTTCCCTTTCAGTTTTTAAACTAAAGCTGTTTTATGTGCGTTTTGTTGAAGCCTGACCTAAACAGCTATATTAAATACGGATAGTCTTTTAAATAATCCCACCATTATTTTCCTTATAAAAATCGTGCTATATTCGTTTCTAAACAATCAATAGATTTTATGTTTGGTCTCAGTTCATACATACACCCTTGGTCGAATTAATATGCACAAGAGAGAAAGTTTTTAGATTTTTTTTTTTGGTCAGTAATGGCGTAGCCACCAGTATACGACCTCTTAAAAAATTGTATATGACACTGTAAGCATTGGTGACCAACAGACTCAACAGAAAATAGTGATTATTTGTTTACAATTCTATCTTTCCGCTTAAAATCGGCATTTTTGGCAATTATACAGCTAGTAATTATTTTTCACAATGTTATTTTCGGCAGGCAAAAACCATGAAAAACTTACTACTAAGAATTTTGACATGTTTCTCAAGAATAACAGCAATTGAAAAGGGAAATTTTAAAGAAGGGTGGGGGGGGGGGGGGGGAGAAAAGAAAAGAAAAACGTTTTCATATAAAATGTTAGGCCTCTTGTTATTCACACACAGACCAATTTTAAAGTTATTGAAGCTTTAGTCATGTTTTGAATTTCATTTTCGTATTACGGTTTTAAGTATCTAAGGGAGATACTGATCGTGTTTTTTAAATGTATAGTAAGTTATGGAATTTTAAAATGAAAAAGTGTTTATTATAATCCTTGAACTTTTAACTTTTTTTGATTGCATTTTTATTTATTTATTTATTTTCAAGTTTAAATACCAACATAAAAAAACCCTAGTGGACATGGTGTTCTTTGCTCCCTCCCCCTCTCAGCTAAAAAAATATATATCCGCCTCAACGTTTTGATCATGAATAAAGCCTGCTTGAAAATTGTATTTGATAACACTATTTGACAACACTATTTGACGGAATGTATTATATTCACTAAGTTTCGGTACTAATGAGTGTTATAGAACAACCGTACAGCAAGAAGAATTGTGATTTTCAAATTTACGAACCATTTGTTTTTGTTTAAACCTCGTGGTGTTTGGGGTTACTAAATTTGGCCCTTGACATAATATTTCGAAGAAAAAAAAATCATTTCAATTCTAGAGATTCTTTTAAATTCAACCAGAGACAAATTAAAACAATTTTGACAGTTCCGGTGTGTTAAACAAAAATTCATTTCTCGAAAATAGTTAATGGTTTTCGTTTCAAAAAATACTCTTTACTATTTATACTTATTTATACTTTTTTTAGTTTATCAGGAAAGGATCACATGTGAGAAGTTTAGTGTTCTGTGTCACAGCGCATTTATTATGTTGCTAAGGTGCAAGAAGAAACTCGGTGCTTGCGTAATGTGGCAAACTTGGACTTGATCCATCAAAAGGTAAAGCTCTTTTTCAATGTCTGGCATCTTTGTATTGCAGAACATTTTAGTCACAGGTAGTAGGTTGACTTTTCAAGTCTGGGGAAAGAAAAAAAAAACCGCTTCGAGTCAAAGCGAACACCTTCTTTGCAAACCACTTCTTGGAAGAAGGGGTTTTAACCGCTTCAAGACGTCCCACTTATTTTAGTATCCTTGTTTTTTTTCCTTCGCCGATTTCTTTTTAAATGTTAGGCGAACTCCTCTCTGTGTTTCTAGTTACGGCATTAATGTTGGTAAAGAAAAGCCAACAACCTTTTGTGAGTATTTCGAAAGTTTTAGCAGAGAAAAAGAAAACAGAGAAAGAAGTTGGAAAAGCTGAAGCTGAAACTTCAGAGAATATTTTGAAAAATCAAGTATTTTGTTAAAAGAAAATAAATAAATAAAAGAAAAGAAAGAAAAAAAAAGAGGAAGAAGAAAACGGCTAACTGAAACTGTACTCATAAATACTTCATTCTTTTGAAAAGAATCAATTTTGATTAATGTAAATATTTTGTAACTGCAATGTATTGCCGATTGAAAGTCAACAACATTTTCGTCAGAGGAAATAAACTTCAAATCTGTAGTTTTGTTAGCCAACAGGGAAAACACGTACTGAATCAAATGTTTTACTTGTTTTTAAAAGTTGAAAACATGAAAGAGAAATTTGGCTGAAGATGAAAAAATTCACTACGTTATTCATGTTATGTAAGCGGAATACTCAATGTGTACAGAAGTTGAGAATGAACATTTTGTCTCCATACTATCACAGTATAGTCCATAGCAACTCCCTGTTAACACTGATTTCGCTTCAAGCACTTTCTGTTCCCACCAGTGAACTTGCTTATTGCTTTTAATGCATCTCTTAAATTTACGTGACAAATCTTTAATACAAAAACTTCTTCAACCCTTGTATCTGACAATTTCTTTAATGTGCATAAATGTTTTTCATCTAATTAATTGCATAGATGTTCTGCAGTAATAGTTGAGAAACAACTTCAGAAATAACTCCCTGAGGTAACATTAGCAAACAAATTAATTGAATGAGAAGACTTTGCAATAAACGCTGTTTACAAAAGAAGCTTTTTTAGAACTTGGGGTGCGCCCGGTGTGGCCAGCTTTTTTTTTTTACCTCGACGAGTAGAGTACCGTAAAATGGGGTTAATCGGAACACTTTTCAGCTTTGATTGTAAAAAAAGCAGTTAAAAGATTTTTTTTAATTTTATTTTTTGGATAAAAACTTCGGTCTTGCTTTACTTTTGATATTCCAAGCAAAGACAAAAGATTTTGAACAATTACTATTAAAATATATAGCAAATTATGGGTGTTCCGAATCACCCCGCTGATAGGGGTCAATCGGAACACTTGTTAAAATTTTTATTTTTTTCAATTTAATCTGTAATAGGTCTCACAAACATGAGTAATATTGATGGGGGAGAATAAGAACAGATAATTACTGTCAAATAAATGTATAATTTCAGTACCAGTAAACGTTTATAATTTGTGAAAATTCAAAATAATTTTGAACTTATGAAAAATGAAAAGTAATTTTAAGAAATACTTTTGAATTGAAATACAAAGATTTAACATGAATGGAAGTCACTCATGTCGTCCACAAATATGTACTTGTCCTTAAAACTAGCAATTGTGACCTGGCTTAAGTTTTTTCATAACATCTCCTGGGATGAACTCTACCTTTTCTTTAGTTCTTTGAAATTTCTGGGTTTCGGGGATTGTCCTGAAAGATTTTTTCGCTTATTCATCACTGTCTGTGTGCTGGACGTTTACTACATAAAGTCTATGTGACTTTCCCCCTTTTTTTTAAGTAAAAAGAAGTCTCCTGGAGAAAAAATCTTTTGAAATCTGCAGCTTTTGTTATTCTAAGATCTAGTTGCTCACGAGAAGGGATAAACAGTAATAAATCCTTGTCCTTGTCTTGATTAGAAGAATTAGGGTTAGAATCTTGAGTTTTCAAACAGTTTCCTTCAAATAAGTTTGAATTGGAACAACAGAACTAAGTGTTCCGATTCACCCCGCAAATTTTTTTCCTATGGCGTTTTTCAGAATTCTTCACTTTTATGACACAATTTATAAAAAATGTAAATTCTAATGTGGTATTCTGTTGTTCAGATACATGTATAATTGAAACATACCACTCATAGTTTTTAAATATAAGAAGGTTTGTTCTTGCATATGAAGTTTTGCAGTCTATGAAAATGTGATGTTTTCTAGCATTCAACGTGCAGCCCTCTTTAGAAGCCAGTAGCGTTGCCAGATTGACAAAAGTAATTTTTTCCTACTTCCTATGATCTTACCTTTCTAAAAAAAAAATTCATGGCGAAAAATACTCAATAGTATATTTATGAAGAATTTCTTTGTACGGTCGGGAAGTTTTGTTCCGATTGACCCCGCTGTTCCTATACACCCCATTTTACGGTACTACTAATATCTTAAGTGTCATTAATGTAGTTTTGCCATTGATATCAAGCTTGTAAAGGTATTTGTACAGCCTAACTAGGACTTTGGACTAGGGCTTGAACCTCCCCTTCATGATTTAAGCCTCCTTCGACTACATACAAAAAGGAATATCTTAAAATGTTAAGACTCTCTAAATTGTCAAAATGAAGAAAAAAACCCTTCAATCTTTAAAGTACTTCAGAAAAAGAATACACCCCCAAAAATGCAAAATTTTAAAAATCCGTCCATTCTTAATCATGTAACACTTTTAATGAGGAGGAACGATAAAGCTGCGTACGTAACTCAACAAATATAAGATTATTTCACTAAAGAGCTACAAAGGTAAGCTATGCAGCTTTTTAAGCTATGTCGGAAGAGCAGGAGAAAAAATGTTTATCGCGGTGAACAAAAACGCAAAATTCTTTAGCTGTCGACAAATCCCTTCTCCTTTTTTTTAACAAAAAAAGAAGCAACTTCTTAAAACTGAATCTTGTTAACGCCCTAAATTGTTAAAATGAAAAAAAAAAAAAAAAAAAAAATCTCCCAAAATCTCTAAAAATGTCCTAAGAAAGGATGTATCCCAAAAATACAAGTCATTCAAATAATTCCCTTCATATTCATTCCTCACTTTTAATGAGGAGAAATGATAAATCTGTATAAGTAACTCAAAAAATTCTATTATTTTACTAAAGAACCACAAAGGTAAACTATGCAGTTTTTAAAGATATGTGGGAAGAGCTGGAGAAAAAATGACTATCGCGGCGAACAAAAACGCAAAACTGTTTAGTTGCTAACAAATAATTTCTCTTTTTTCTTACAAAAAGGAGCAACTTCTTTAAAACAGTGAATCGTGTTGACTTATTCATGATCCAAAATGAAAAAAATCTCCCGAAATCTTTAAAAATGTTCTAAAAAAAATGTATCCCAAACATGAAAAGTCATGGAAATAATTCCCTTCATAATCGTACATCACTTTTATTGAGTAGGTACGATAAATCTGTAAACACTGAAAAAAGGAACCGTTGTTTTTACAGTATAATACTGGCTCCGAGGTTCCTATTTAAAACTGTAAAATGCACAGTAACTGTAAAACTAGCAATTTTACAGTATCTTACTGTAAAGATAGCAATTTTACAGTTTATTGCCGTTAAATTAAGCTGTATTATCCTGTAAAAACAACAGTATAATACTGGCAGCAGAGGTTTCAGTTTAAAACTGTAAACTGCACAGTAATAAACTGTAAAATTAGGAATTTTAGTTTAGTATTGTAAAATGAGCAAATTTAGTACCATAAAATTAGCTGTATTATACTGTAAAAACAGCATTTATTTTTTACCGTGTATCAAACTCAACAAACAAGATTATTTCATTAAAGGGCCACAAAGGTAAGCTGTGCAGTTTTTAAAGCTATGTCGGAAGAGCAGGAGAAAAGATGTTTATCATGTCGAACAAAAACGCAAAACTCTTTTGTTGCTAACAAATCCTTTCTCCTTTTTCTTACAAAAAGAAGCAACTTCTTCAAAACAGTGAATCTTGTTAACGCCCTAAATTGCCAAAATGAAAAAAAAATCTCCCAGAATATTTAAAAATACCCTAAAAGAAGAATTATCCCAAAAATGCAAAAGTCATAAAATCCTTCCGTTCGCAATCATGTATCACTTTTAATGTGCAGGAACGATAAATTTGTATGCGTAACTCAACAAGTAAGATAAAGAACCACAAAGGTAAGCTATGCAGTTTTTTAAGCAATGTCGGAAGAGCTGGAGAAAAAATGTTTATCGCGGGAAACAAAAACGCAAAACTCTTCAGCCGCTGACAAATCCTTTCTCCTTTCTTACAAAAAGAAGCAACTTCTTTAGAACAGTGAATCTTCTAGAAGAGTTGAAAAGGAAAGAACGGGTTCCAAAACGGGGGCCAAGTGCCCTAGTTGCCCCTTTGCGTCCCTGAAATCGAACAAAGGAAAGAAAGGAAGCATTCCGATCCCGAACTCGTTTCGAATAAAACTTTCACTGCTTCCCCCCCGGCCCATCCTCTTCGCAAGTGTTAATCATGATCCCTATCCGGGAGAGGAGGGGGCGAGCCGCTTGCACCCCCCACCCGAGTTCCTGCGACCGAAAAATCGATCATCAGGTCAACAAACGGGAATACGTAATCGTCTGCTGGTTTGGTTGCCCCCCCCCCCCTATTCCTGCCCGCGTATGACCATGAACAGTGCTAGGTAACCATAGCAACGGATGTTTGCGCCAAAACCAGGGTCAGGGACAGTCATTTTGCGCGAAATGCCCTCAGTCACTTCACCCTTGCCTGGAAATACCCACCTATATGATCAGGGTTACTATCTTTAAAAGTTTATCGCTGCCAGTGATGATATAATAAGCACTGGAGATGGAAAAAGCATTTTTCCTTTGTCTAATCTGGTATTTACACTACCTCGCTGTCACTAGTTGCGTTTGACAAACATCTGTCCATTTAATTTATCATGCGTCAAACTTAATGCTTTGGGAATTATGTTGTTAATGTTTACCTTAGGAATGCGTCTATGTTGCTATTTTACATGTTTTTTTTTTTTTGTCTAGAATGTTATATTTTGTACAAAATAGTTACTATCTTTTGTAAGTTTTTAACGGCAGTTCTGTATTTTTGAATGAAAGTTAATGTATTATTTTTTCTTTTTGTAAGGTTACGTTTATAAATTTATTATCTCCACCCTGAAGAAATATATGGGCATTGGAAAATTTGGAAATATCCATTTTAAATTGGATTTATAAAAATCGTCTGCACGAGCTTGAAATAAATAATTGATAACAAAAAGGTGTTGCCATTTTGTTCTTGAAGGTAAACAAATAAAATTCTTGATTTTGCTTTTCCTGTAGCGGGGATTTAAAACTTTTTTGGCGATTGATTCATTTTTCGTACTGCGCAAAATGTCGACTTTAATCTAAACGGGACTTTTATAGACACGCGTTACTTGACATAAATTTTATTCTCAATGTATACCGGGCAGAGCCGGGTCACGCAGTTAGTATAAAATAAGAAGAATATGTAAACGGAGAAGATATCACACGTTTGCTAAAATATTGTTAAAGTTAAAGGTGTACATGTTTTTATTTTGTATTGACTGAAGAACGTAATGTTCATTCCTTTTTGATGGTAGCGTTTGAGATTCTTTTCAGAAGTCTATCATATTTTGTGAACCAATTTTTACTCTTTTATCATTAATGGAGCTTTCACTTTTGATCCTTATAAACATAAAAGTTATATTTATAAACTTTTCGCTGCATTACTCACCATTAAAAGAATTAATCTATGTTAAGTATTTTATAACAATTATGTTTACTGTCGAGATCATATGTAGATAACAGGCTGCTCGCAACGTGTACTACTTATGTACTGAAATCAACGTCGTATTACTGAACCAAAATGAATGTGCAGCGATGGCAAATGGTGAACTTGCTAGTTTTAAACACAGTCCCTCAACAATTCTAGTCGATCTACCATTTATCAAAATATTCAGGGTCGCGTCTTCGAATGACACTAATATTAACAAAGGTATTAATTAAAACATTTAAAATGTTTTTCGCAATTCTAAAGGTGAAATTATACTGGAAAATTCAAAACAATAGTACCAAAAGAAAAAGATGTGTTTGGAACTTCTATGTGAAATAGAACTTGAATTATAACGTTTTTTAAGAAATGCGGTTAAGGCTTAAATCTGCAGGATTGGAAACTGGTGTTGTTGGCTGACGGGGAAAGAAAACTCCCCAGGTAGCACAAATAACCTTTAAACGTTTTTAAGCGGTTGTTACAACGTTAATAACCATTTTACAACCTTTAAAAAACGAAGTGTGCTACTTGGGTCAATGATTTAAAATTTTTATATGTTACCAGTTTCTATTTGTTGACAAAGAAATACTTATAATTGATTTTAGTATAAGAATTTTCAATTTTCCCGCTTTAATCTGCTTTTGCGACTAGCAAATTTTACTAGAAAGGATTATCTTTAATGTCCCGTGTTTACCATATCCTCTCGAAAACAGTTAAATATATTTAGCCCATTTGAGCCTAGCGTAACACATGTGTCACGCTAATCGACTTCGATTCAAATAGCAAAAGTAAAATTTAAAGAGTCCCAATGAACTTTATTTTTAGTGTGTGAGTTACTGAAAGATTCAGCTATTCTAATTCAGCCTTATTTTTTTTTTTTTTTCACAACTTTTTATCTTTTACTCTGGCAACGAGTTTAAGCTAAAATGAAGAATTAATTCCGGCCAATAAAATGCTCAATGACTAGTGAAGTTAGTTTTAATGTGAGATCGGCAATTAGGGTCAGGGGTTGTTTAAATTTTTAATTTAATCTTAGTACTTGTTATCTAAAGTCCATCAAAAATCAATTTATCGGAATCAGACTAAAGACTAAAATAAATGTTTTTCTTTTCTAGTGTGACTTTCCATCCACATTTATGTTTGAGTGCACATTTCTGCTTGCCTCATCCTAAGATCTGTTCACAAGTCCGTAAAACCGGAAAACTGCGACGTGTTATGAATGGATTAATAGCAAGGAAGAGGGGGTGGGGAGAACTGAAGCGAAAAGACGTATATTGGTCCATCCATATTTCCACCCTCTTTTTTTCTTAGCGAAGTAAAGGTGGAAGGTTAACAATTTTTTTTAATTATTAAACTGTAATTGCTACAAGCAAGATCGATTGAGAATTAACGCACCAATCAGATTAAGTAATTACTTTATTTGGGCAGAGAGCGATTTTTTATGAAACACAACCAGAACATGTTTTTTGTTCTTTTGGTAATTTTCCTTTCATTCGAATCTCGAAGAAAACGCGAAATACGTTATGTATCACTATCAGATTCTTTCTTGGAGAGAAGGAGATTTTAAGAAGGAGCAGTTGCTCATTCGCAGCCTTCATAAGATTTTTTAAAAAAAGTTGGCTAAAACGGCTTGTGCGTGCATATGTAATGTACATAGCTGTACATGAAAAACAACCTTTACAGTTCTCTCGAAAAAAAAACGACATTCGTCTGCTCCTAATCACCAACAACAACCACTCTTATACTACAGTGCGTCGCAAAAGTTTAAGCACAACCGAAATCTTTTGATAAGACGAAAAGTATACACCAAAAAGCTTTGAAATTTTTACTGTAATTAAACAAACAGCTTACAAATCTATGTTTCGAATTAGGAAAAAATTCATAGAAATTAAAATACGATTACATGCTAAAATCAAAATTTTGCTGTCGCTGAAGTTTACGCACAAAAACGGAATACATATATTTTAGAAAGCATAAAAGTCTTTTAGTAGTCTATGGTGTTACCGTTGCATCTGATGAGTTCGAATATGCGATTTTTCATCGATAGCACGAGATTATGGAAGGTTTCGGGAGGTAGTTTGTATCAGGCTTCCTCGATTGCAGATTTAAGCTCTTGAACAGAGCAATACTGCTTCCCATTCTGGTATACGTCACGTGCGAGAATTCCCCAGATGTTTTCTATGGGATTTAGATCCGGGCTGAGTGCTGGCCAAATCATTACACTAATATTTTGAGAAGCAAGCTATTCTTTCGTTCTATGGGAATTGTGTATTGAAGCGTTGTCTTGATGAAAAATCCAATCAGGACCACCTAGGACTTCACCAAATGGTAACAAATGCTTTCTCAGGGTATCTTGATACCTTTCTGAATTTCGTCTACCCTTTAGAAAGCTAAGAGAAGTTTGTTCGTTGAAGCAAAAAGCGCCGCATACCATGACTGAGCCACCACCATGTTGCCTACTGAATACGCACTTCGATCTTACCTC
>JAXGGA010010602.1:30000-46086 GCA_038373865.1 Uloborus plumipes | reverse complement strand
TGAAATTGCATTGTGTTTGGACCCTTTGCCCCCCCCCCCCTGGAAAAACTTGAAATGACGTCCCTGACTGTTTCTCGGGTTTGTGCTTGGAAAAGTGTTTCCAGTTATACCACACAAGACTGAATTACTGAAAGGCATTCACTTTTATTTATTTATTTTTTTTTTCATTTATTTATTTTTTAGAAAATAATATTTTTTTTTTTCATTTTTAGAAAATAATGCTCCACTAGAAGCGAACTTTACAACTGCCATGTTGAGTGGCAGCCGCCTCAAGCAAATATGCAGTGGCTACAAAACTTTAAATATTTTACCCATGTGCTTCAAAATATCAATTTTTAACTACTAAGTATATTTTATTTTGTACTAAACATTTGATTTTTGCAATAAAAAAATTTGACAATTTGTGCACCCAAATCATCAAAATAACTTGACAGTTAAAGGGTTAATAGATGCACTATGCAATCATAAACAGACTGCAGATGCAATAATGCAGAACTCCAAACCCAAGCATAATTTCTTGAATGACGTGCATAATTTTATTGAATAAACTCATTTAAATAAGTAACAGAATGAAAAAAATCAAAAGAGCAACATTGCAAAAATTTTACTCATAAGTTTTCTGATTAAGTACATGCGTCAGAAGTGTTAAGTAGTAAGAATACACGTCATTAACGGCTGTCTAAAAGCACAATGGGTTTGTTATTTGTGCGTGGGAACAGCCATTAAATGTATCTAATTAGAATTTGATTAAAACTATTTATTGCCCCTACATTTTAAATAAATGATATTTTAAAAATCGTTTTTTCATTTTGTTATAGCATGTCATAGTTTGTTTTTATTCTATTTGATCACAGGAAGTCGTTTTGTAGAACTTGGTTTTTTGTTTTTCTTTGCAATAATGAGAAAACTATTGATTTTTCTGAATTGCACGTTAGCTAAAGCGGTTTCACACGTTCTTGTATAGGTTCATTAAAAAACAATTATGCATTTGAGCTGAAAAACCAAATATATTTGTATTTAATTTTAATGAAACAGTATGTATATCTTTAAACTCCAGGATAAGTTGTTGATAAGAGATAAAAAGTATCTATAAATGCAAATCTGCTGCTATTTTTCATTTTTTACTAAGTACTAATGTGATTTTGTACATTAGGGTGGGCCGAAAAAACACTTTTTTTTATTTCGAATTTGTAATAGCGCGGAAAAGTTGCGAATTATGAAGACAAAAAGAAGGAAAAAAAAATTATCGAAATCGGTTGATATCTTCCGATCGCGCATAAGGCCTAAAGTTTGACAAAAATTGAAAAAACTTCATTTTCGCGATTTTTTTTTTAAATTTTTGAATTGGATGTTTTCGAAATGTAATAGTGCGGAAAAATAGCTAATTGTAAAGACAAAACGAAGGAAAAAAAAATTATCGAAATCCATTGATATCTTCCGATCGCGCATAGGGCCTAAAATTTGACAAAATATGAAAAAAACTTCATTTTTGCGATTTTTTTTGAAAAAATTTTGAATGAAATGTTTTCATAATTTTTTCGCGCGGAAAAATTTATAATTATGAAGACAAAAAGAGGGATAAAAAGGAGGAAAAAAATTATCGAAATCTATTAATATCTTCCGGTCGTGCCTAGGGCCTAAACTTTAACAAAATATGAAAAAACATCATTTTTGCGATTTTTTGTTTAATTTTTTGAATTAGATGTTTTCGTAATGCAATAGTTTGTAACGTTTACTAATATAGCCTTAAAACATTGTGCTTTGATTTTGTTTTGGTCAGTTAATATCTTCCGGTTGCGCATTAACCCCAAAATTACTCAAAATAATAATTAAAAAAGTTATATTTTTACGCGTTTTTGGTTTTTGATGAATAATTTTTTGTGAAACAACCGTAGTATTTTTTGAGACAGACTGACAATAATATAGAAAAATAAACTACCACAGGTTCAGTCGATGTTATCCAGTTGCGAAAAGCCTTAGAAACTCTCATGCGCAGACGTCGGGCAGCAATCCAGGCAACGTCGCTCGCCTGGCTACGGCTCTCTTCCACTCCATCGCCGCCTTCCTAGGACCATGTCAGCTGTCTGCCTATACTGTTTTTTCACTCTGCGCTTCTATGTAGTAATCGCAGTGTACTATTATTTAGTTCAATCTAGCTGTTTTCATTTTGAAATTCTTGTAGTCTTCTGTAATGATGTAGTTTCCTGCTGTGTGTGGACTCTGTGATTTAACAAAAAGTTATGTAATAACAAGACAAATACTCTAATAACAAGACAAATATTTGGCTGCCCCACTTTTGGCACTCCAAAGAACTGCCATCAACCTAACTGCCTACTGGCGAAGACACCATTATTAATTTCTAGTGCCAAATTTAACCTTCCTTGAGTATGGCACCTAATGATGTCCTTGCCAGTGGACGGCTTGTTTGATGGCAGTTCTTTTGGAGTACCGAAAGTGGGGCAGCCAAATATTTGTCTTGTTATTAGAGTATTTGTCTTGTTATTTGGCTCGGCAATTGTATAACTTTTTCGTTAAATCACCGAGTTCACACAGAGCAGAAAACTACATCATTACAGAAGACTACAAAAATTTCAAAATGAAAACCGCTAGATTGAACTAAATAATAGTACACTGCGATTACTACATAGAAACGCTGACTGAAAAAACATTATAGGCAGACAGCTGACGTGGTCCTATGAAGGCGGCGATGGAGTGGAAGAGAGCCGTAGCCAGGCGAGTGACGTTGCCTGGATTGCTGCCCGACGTCTACGCATGAGAGTTTCTAAGGCTTTTCGCAACTGAATAATATCGACTGAACCTGTGGTAGTTTGTTTTTCTATATTATTGTCAGTCTGTCTTAAAAAATAATACGGTTGTTTCACAAAAAATTATTCATCAAAAACCAAAAACGCGTAAAAATGTAACTTTTTTTAAATTATTATTTTGGGTAATTT
The DNA here is from genome assembly GCA_038373865.1 of Uloborus plumipes. NCBI lineage: Eukaryota > Metazoa > Arthropoda > Arachnida > Araneae > Uloboridae > Uloborus > Uloborus plumipes. The sequence continues at coordinate 43,132 of JAXGGA010010602.1, read as the reverse complement.
TGGGGTTAATGCGCGACCGGAAGATATTAACTGACCAAAACAAAATCAAAGCACAATGTTTTAAGGCTATATTAGTAAACGTTACAAACTATTGCATTACGAAAACATCTAATTCAAAAAATTAAACAAAAAATCGCAAAATTGATGTTTTTTCATATTTTGTCAAAGTTTAGGCCCTAGGCACGACCGGAAGATATTAATAGATTTCAATAATTTTTTTCCTCCTTTTTATCCCTCTTTTTGTCTTCATAATTATAAATTTTTTCGCGCGAAAAAATTATGAAAACATTTCATTCAAAATTTTTTCAAAAAAAATCGCAAAAATGAAGTTTTTTTCATATTTTGTCAAATTTTAGGCCCTATGCGCGATCGGAAGATATCAATGGATTTCGATAATTTTTTTTCCTTCGTTTTGTCTTTACAATTAGCTACTTTTCCGCACTATTACATTTCGAAAACATCCAATTCAAAAATTTAAAAAAAAATCGCGAAAATGAAGTTTTTTCAATTTTTGTCAAACTTTAGGCCTTATGCGCGATCGGAAGATATCAACCGATTTCGATAATTTTTTTTTCCTTCTTTTTGTCTTCATAATTCGCAACTTTTCCGCGCTATTACAAATTCGAAATAAAAAAAAAGTGTTTTTTCGGCCCACCCTAATGTACTTACTTCAATTGATCAAACATTTTGAAACTTTGGAAATATTAGAAATGGTAATAACAATATCTTAACTATTTTGAAGAAATGTATCACATGATATTAAGGAACTTCGTGTCTAAGTAAAGCCATTAAAGCAAATAATTGAAGCGGTAAAAGGGATTTTTTTTTTTTTTTTTTTTCATTTTAAAAACTGACTTTAATTTACGTTTGAAAATTACATTATGGCATTTTAAGTTTTATATTTTGCAAGAATGGTGCAATATAGTAAAATATAATTGTTGTGCTTTTTATATTTAGAAAAAAAAGACCATCCCCTTCCTACATTAAACGTTTTGTCCCTTTAATGTTTGCGACAAATACATCCTTTCTCAAACATCATGTCAAATTTATGCAATAGATGATAAGGTTTCTTTAATTGGGTACAAGATTAAAGATAAAAATTTCCAAAAGTTATTTTATTATTCCATGTGGTAATTTCAGATTCAATCTATGAAACTGACACATCAAAATGCATGCTCATAATTCCTTAATTTTGCCTAAAATAATATTTGTCATGTGGGTAGCTTGTACATTTGTAAGTTCAATCTTTTAACCGTAATGAATGTTTTCATCGAACCTACCTATGTGACAACTATCTTTGTATTTTTCTTTTACTTTTGGCTTTTTGGGAAGAATAACCAAAAAATGTAACCCTTATTTTTTAAAGCTACTCATGAGACAGTTATACTTTAGGGCAGGGCTCTCCAACCTACGGCCCGCGAGCAGATTTTTTACGGCCCGCAGAAACAATCTGTTTTTTCAATTCCCCCCCCCCTTTTTTTTAAATATTTTTTTTCATTAAATTAATCAGAACAGTGACGATCTCATAGTGAATACGTCAAATAATAAATAAAAATCTATTCAAACTTTAATGCAAAGCTTTTTAATTTTTTTTTTTTTTACTTCTTTCGACGATAATACCCATCTCTCTTTGTTGCCCTTTCCGAGAACAAATCTCTTTTTTCTGCTTCACATTCTCCCGTTAGTCCCCTAGCATTGGGCATTTCCTGTCCCCAGGGCAAACATGTGCGCACTCCTTCTGTCATCTGTATTTAAGTAGTGTCCAGCTCTGCCTGAAAGGCTGACACCAGATTTGAATGTTTATTGCTAAACTTTAATGCGAGATTCTGAATTTTGTAAAACAGTTTGGTAATTGTAATCGAAAGTCTTCCACAATTAGGGCTTTAATCTGAACATCAAATACTGCATATTTCTCTCTTCGTTTTTCATTTTCAAAATTTTGGTTTTTTTGTAATGTTCGTGAAACTTTTTATTTAGCTTAACAATATAGGGACGTGAATTCCCTGCCCCATAAAAGATTCCCTTACTAGAGAGGACGGTTTTCGAACATATTGGTTGTTTTTTGCTAATTTCAGGAAGCGGTTTAGCTATTTTTTTACTGTTTTACTTGCAAACCCAAGAGTATATTGATATTTTTTTAGTCTCACGCTCTCAAGATTCACGAAGTGCATAGCGATCGTGGACAGTGTCTTTCATTTTTACAGACTGCTCTCTAAATTTACAAAATGTACAATGTAATGTTACAAAAAAACTATCTGAACTGAACTATGTTTGGACCGTTGGCCCGCCTCGCTTCCAAAAATTTTGCAATTTAACCCCCGAGTAAAAAAGGTTGGAGACTCCTGTTTTAGAGAATTCTTGCACTGTAGAAAAAAAAATGTCGACCTTCCCGGAAAATAACGGGCAACTAATGTGCCTAAATTCTGTCAGTGAACTGTTAAAACTACAGGTTGCACAAGGCACTATTGAGGGTGAAATATTGTCGGCACATCCTAGAGGGCACCCTTGACTCTCTACGGCACCATTGAAGATGCCATGTGGCTCCATGTGGCATCCTTTGGGTGCCTTGTGGCACTCCATGGGTGACACATGCCAACTCAAGGTTGCCATAGGAAGTCAAAAGGCATCTTCAAGGGTGCCATAAGGAGTCAATTGGCACCCTTGGTCAGGGGGTGCTACAACGTTTCCCCCTTAAATATACATTGTGTTCATGTAACATTGAGCAATGAAGGAACAATTTTTGCAAAAATACTTGATTTTCAGTTGAAAATGGTGGAAACCCAAGAAATCCGGGAACACTAGCCGGAAATATTAAATAACGTTTCAGTTTCTTTACAGTGTACTAGTTTCAGCAAACACTACTGCGTAATAAATATATTAATTAAAGTCTGGTTCCAAATATTACTTTAAAAAGCAGCTGGTTAAAAAGATACTGACACCTAAGTAGATTTTGTTTTGCATGCTTAAACTTCAGCATTCTTATGCAAACAGTAATCAGCAGTCTTTCTTTACAAACCGATCGTATCTCATATTAAGATAAACCTAGGGAACCAGAACATTTTAAACTTTTTTTTTTCAATTTATTAATACCAATTTTAAATCTGTTTTTCGAAACCAATATCCAACGTCAGTTTTAGAGTGCATTTTTAATACAGAACGCGCATTACCACGCATTTTTATACAGAATTCCCACTATACAATTCCCATTACTGAGCGCCCATTATATCCACGCATTTTTATCTAGAATGAAAATGATGCTGACGAAAGTTCCAAAGCGCATTTTTTAACCCTCGTGGGTCCCTCCCATTTCAGTTACACTCAAGACCCTTGGGGTCATAAACGACCCCAATGCTTCCTTTAATTAATTTATTATTATTATTGAATGTTACATGCATTATTTAAGTTCACACACTTTTTAATGCTAAAAAAATAAAAATAAAAAGACACAATCAAAGTAAAATTTAGTTTATGCATTAAAAATTAAAATTTTAGAGCAAAACTTACAATAACTGTAGATTTATTTACAACTGTTACAGACCTGAAAAAACATGATTTTTTGCAAGTGAATTTCAAACACTTATGACATTTTTCGATGCATTTTCTGTCCAGTTCTCTTGGACAAAAGTTGCAACGTCCTCTTTTTTTGGCATTCTGGGAAGTGACCCCAAGGGTCTTGTGTGCAAAAAATGCAATTCGGGAAAAATAAAACACAATAATAGCATTATTTTGAATAGAAAACTAGAAGAATAAAAGCCACAAAATGCCATTAAAAACAAATGGTTTATTAACAAGATATATTAAACAGAAATTGCATCGGGGTCACATATGACCCCAAAGAACCCACGAGGGTTAAACTGAACGCGCATTACCACGCATTTTTATACAGAATTCCCATTATACAATTCACATTACAGAAAGCCCATTATATCCACGCATTTTTTATACAGAATGAAAATGATGCTGACGAAGTTTCTAAAGCACATTTTTTATACTAAACGTGCATTACCACGCATTTGTATACGAGCGATTCCATACCAAATCACCGAATGGGGGTCGCACGACCGACTCGGATTTTTTTTTAATTTGGTACACAGATTGATGGTATAGAGGTATGAAAAAGCCCAAAAGGAAAGTTACCTGCTCCACTTATTTTCTGAGATACATGCCCTCAAAGTTTGTCCGCCACGTCAAAATACTAAAAAAATGATGTTATTTAATCATTTTTTATAAAAAATCGTACTCATGCAAAATAAAAGTGTTAGATATCTATGGAAACTAGTTACTCCAGGCATTCTGAAAAAAAATACTAGAACGTTCATAATGAAAATTGCCAAGGTACAGGGCTCTTTGAAGTTGTCACCACAAAAACTTGATTTTGCAGATTTTGCTAAAATTCAGGCATTTATTCCAAAAAAAGGCAAACAAAACCAAAGGTTTTCTCACTTTCTGGTAGTGTACAGAGTCCTCCTGTAAATGGTTACGCAATACATATTTTGGGTTTCTCACTCCTTCTTGGAAATATTTTAGCTTAAAGATAAGCCGTAAGGCAAAAAATGCGTTTTTGGCCATCTTGGCAGCCATTTTTCTCATAAAGGGGGAGCAGTAGAAACTTTAATTTTTTTTAAAAACAAGCCACTGATATGTTAGCTATTCACAGGAAAAGAGTTTACTTTTGGTTATTTCTCCCATTAAGAGATATCCTGCTGACAGTATATGCATGTTTTTCGCGACGACCATATGCTTTTGTTCCCCCTCTCATGGACTTAAAATTAATTAAACCAAAAAATAATGATATATTTATTATTAGCTGTATTATCTACCCAATATGTCATGAAATTTAATTTATTAAATCATTGAACAATAAATTAGATAATTGATGAAAACAAGAAAAAGTATTTCTCTGATGCCTGAGCATTATGCATTCATAATTATAAAGCACTAAATACTTTCTTGAGAAATTAATTAACATAAATGAGCTCTAAATATTTATATTATAAGCAATACCCAATCTTGTGATTGGGATACTCCTGTTTTTAATTGAAGAATTTCTTGAATATCACATGAATATCAGGAAAATAAATGAGGTCTTTTCGTTTGATGTAGGATATTTTATGACAAATTTCATTTGATGGGCTACTAACTGAGCATGGTGATAAAGAGCTATTAATTTCAGCATCGAATTCCATTTTACCTTATTAACAGTTAAATATTTACAAAATAATTAAATAAATAATTTAATATAAAGCCATGCTTGAAGAATTAAAATTAGTGCAACTAATTTATTCCCATACTGATCTTTACAAAATTGACATGCGTTGAGCACTGATAAGAACTGACAAGAAAAAGTTTACTCACTAAAATACTAGTTCACAGATACTATAAAGCATACATTCTATTTTCTACAAAATAATACTGCAACAAAGAACAAGGGTATACTGCTGTTGTATAGCCATCAATTCATGAACATCAAATCACAAGATTAGGTATTGCTTCGAGATAATTATTCGAAGGCATCCTCTATTTGTAATTGATGTTTCAAGAAATTGCTTTATAACTACCGCTTTATACCCTTGTTCTTTGTTGCAGTATTATTTTGTAGAAAATAGAATGTACGCTTTATAGTATCTGTGAACTAGTATTTTAGTGAGTAAACTTATGCTTGTCAGTTCTTATCAGTGCTCAACACATGTCAGTTTTGTAAAGATCAGTATGGGAATAAATTAGTTGCACTAATTTTAATTCTTCAAGCATGGATTTATATTAAATTATTTATTTAATTATTTTGTAGATATTTAACCGTTAATAAGGTAAAATGGAATTCGATGCTAAAATTAATGACTCTTTATCACCATGCTCAGTTAGTAGCTCATCAAATGAAATTTGTCATAAAATATCCTACATCAAACGAAAAGACCTCATTTCTTTTCCTGATATTCATGTGATATTCAAGAAATTCTTCAATTAAAAACAGGAATATCCCAATCACAAGATTGGGTATTGCTTATAATATAAATATTTAGAGCTCCTTTATGTTAATTAATTTCTCAAGAAAGTATTTAGTGCTTTATAATTATGAATGCATAATGCTCAGGCATCAGAGAAATACTTTTTCTTGTTTTCATCAATTATCTAATTTATTGTTCAATGATTTAATAAATTAAATTTCATGACATATTGGGTAGATAATACAGCTATTAATAAATATATCGTTATTTTTTGGTTTAATTAATTTTAAGTCCATGAGAGGGGGAACAAAAGCATATGGTCGTCGCGAAAAACATGCATATACTGTCAGCAGGATATCTCTTAATGGAAGAAATAACCAAAAGTAAACTCTTTTCCTGTGAATAGCTAACATATCAGTGGCTTGTTTAAAAAAAAATTAAAGTTTCTACTGCTCCCCCTTTATGAGAAAAATGGCTGCCAAGATGGCCAAAAACGCATTTTTTGCCTTATGGCTTATCTTTAAGCTAAAATATTTCCAAGAAGGAGTGAGAAATCCAAGTTATGCATTGTGTAACCATTTATAGTAAACATCTGTACATTACCAGAAAGTGAGTAAAATTTTGGTTTTGCTTGCCTTTTTTTGTAATAAATGCCTCGATTTTAGCAAAATCTGCAAAATCAAGTTTTTGTGGTGACAACTTCAAAGAGCCCTGTACCTTAGCAATTTTCATTATGAACGTTCTAGTATTTTTTTTCTGAATGCCTGGAGTAACTAGTTTCCATAGATATCTAACACTTTTATTTTGCATTAGTACGATTTTTTATAAAAAATGATTAAATAACATCACTTTTTTAGTATTTTGACGTGGCGGACAAACTTTGAGAGCATGTATCTCAGAAAATAAGTGGAGCAGGTAACTTACCTTTTGGGCTTTTTCATACCTCTATACCATCAATCTGTGTGCCAAATTAAAAAAAAATCCGAGTCGGTCGTGCGACCCCCATTCGGTGAGTTGGTATGGAATCACTCAGATGCCGCCAGCTCAGTCATGCTATCAAGAGACTGCGGTTTCGACCTAATGCGGACTAAGGCAAGAATTCAAGTGAAACACGGATGATCGCAACTCACCAATGCAATCGCAAATTCCCAAATTTGGATTCAAGTGAAACGTTACAATGGCTACGAGATGCTATTCTATCGTAATTCGACTTTCAGTAGCGATCGCAATTGCGATCGCCTCGAAGCCGATTGCAATGGTGTTTCACTTGAATTCGACCCTTATTAGCCGCAGTAACCGAGGCGGAGACAGAAATCATCTTATAAAAGCTAAGATTACCAAACAAACTAGTAGTTACAATAAAATTAGCACCTCAGCGAGAGACCGCAGAAATGGTACGGTTTAATTAGTAAATTGAAATCAAAGCTTTTGGATATAAAGCAGTCAGTTACCGCTCCTAAGCCTCAGTTATACCCCAAGTGGAGGCTTACGAGTCCGACTTCATGGGCCTAAATTTATTTACTATACGACTGTCTCAAAAAAGGAACATTCTATTATTATATCTTAGTAAAAGCACTGAAAAGTGTCGCCATCTGGTAATGAGAAACAAGGCAATTTTGAGGCTGCGAGGAAAATTTTAGTTGGTGGTTGCAAAACTTGGTAATACAGAAGAGAACCAATTATCCGGGATGTTTGGGACCACGGCTATCCCGGATAACTGAATTTCCCGGTTTTCTGGATCGCTACGAAGCGATATTTGCCAATTGTTTATAAAACCCAAGTTACTATAACAAATAAATGCATCCTGAAGAGAAAACGAACCAGAAGTGCTTATAGATATTACAATATTAAAAATTTCTGAGCTATAATGCCACTTATATGGTATTTATGAAGAAACCGTTCATATTGATTTAGGTATTTCAAAAGAAAAAAAAAAAAAAAAAAAAAAAGCTCTGATGCATTTTTTAGAAATTGCCGAAAATGCGAATTTTAAAAAGTGGCGGAAAAATCGACAAAATGTTGCCGGTTTTCTGGTTTCCCGGTATTTTGGTTCCCGGATAAAAGGTTCTGTACTGTATATTATTTACAGTTTGAAAATTAAAATTACTAATTTTCCTTTCAAGAAAAAAAACACTTTTTGTCAATGAGAGTTGTTTATTCCAAAAGCAGAATGAATCACTAATTTCATAATCTGATTCTTTTTCCTTTTTGTTCTTATGAATAATTTATTTGAAATAATGTTTTAAAACTGTACCTAGGAGTTATATCACTTTTAGATTTATGCAATGCTATGACTAAACAAACTTTTTTGCGATGGTGAAGAAGAGATTAAGTAAAGGTAGAGGGAGGGGGCGGGAGGCCCTTATGTTTTTGTTTAGTGTAAGTTTTTTTTTTGACTGATGGGGGTAGTGGTGCATTTATTTTTTTGAAACACTAATTTGCTCAATATTGGGGTACGCGCTGATTTTATAAAACTTCTGATCAACGAACGACAGCGACTGTATAAATATTTGATTTCGACTGTCTGTAATTATACGTTCTCATCATAGGCGCATTTATACCGTAAATTCTGGGGCTGCAGCAAATCCGGGGTTCATAAGGAGGGGGCGGGGGGCATTCCCAGAACAAAGAAGTTTCTTTCGCAAAATTTTGAAAATTTATCTGAAAAATGCTGGTTTTTCTTTTTTTTTTCCACAACAGATTTTGCTGAAGAAGTATTACAATAGCATGTTTTTTTTTTTTTTTTTGTTAGCTATGGTTGTTTCAAAGTAAAAGAAACTTTGATGATTCACAAATAAAAACCCAATTATAAAGTATACGTACAATTATTCTACAGGGTGTCCACTCCTATCGTGGACCAATAGCTAATTTCTAAACCGTTAGAGATAAGCATAGTTCATGTAGGAAAAAATCTCCAAATTACGAAAGGAATTTTGGGTCTATTCAATGATTTTCAAAAAATCAAATTTTGAAAGAGTTACGAAATTTAAATTTTTATACAGCCCCCCAGTCCTATCAATCATATTCAGTAAAACATTCTTGACACTGTAACGTTTAAAACTAAAAAAAAATCACTCTTCTACCACAAAAATTGACCGAGTTATGACGTTTTGAAAAATCAAGATTTTGAAGGATTTCGCATAATGTCCCTTAAGCGATCTCTCGATGACGTCATGAAATAATGCAAAATCTTGATTTTTCAAAACGTCATAACTCAGTCAATTTTTGTGGTAGAACAGTGATTTTTTTTTAGTTTTAAACGTTACAGTGACAAGAAGGTTTTACTAAATATGATTGATAGGACTGGGGGGCTGTATAAAAATTTAAATTTCGTAACTCTTTCAAAATTTGATTTTTTGAAAAACATTGAATAGACCCAAAATTTCTTTCGTAATTTGGAGATTTTTTCCTAAATAAACTATATGCTTATCTCTAACGGTTTAGAAATAAGCTATTGGTCCACGATAGGAGTGGACAGGACACCCTGTATAATAGGGTGGGCCGAAAAAACACTTTTTTTTATTTCGAATTTGTAATAGCGCGGAAAAGTTGCGAATTATGAAGACAAAAAGAAGAAAAAAAAATTATTGAAATCGGTTGATATCTTCCAATCGCGCATACAGCCTAAAATTTGAAAAAAATGAAAAAACTTGATTTTCGCAATTTTTTTTTAAATTTTTGAATTGGATGTTTTCGAAATGTAATAGTGCGGAAAAGTAGCTAATTGTGAAGACAAAAAGAAGGAAAAAAACTATCGAAATCTATTGATATCTTCCGATCGCGCATAAGGCCTAAAATTTGACAAAATATGAAAAAAACTTCATTTTTGCGATTTTTTTTTGAAAAATTTTTGAATGAAATATTTTCATATTTTTTTCGCGCGGAAAAGTTTATAATTATGAAGACAAAAATAGGAATAAAAAGGAGGAAAAAAAATTATCGAAATCGATAAATATCTTCCGGTTGTGCCTAAGGCCTAAACTTTGACAAAATATGAAAAAACATTATTTTTGCGATTTTTTATTTAATTTTTTGAATTAGATATTTTCGTAATGCAATAGTTTGTAACGTTTACTAATATAGCTTTAAAACATTGTGCTTTGATTTTGTTTTGGTCAGTTAATATCTCCCGGTTGCACATTAACCCCAAAATTACCCAAAATAATAATTTAAAAAAAGTTACATTTTTACGCGTTTTTGGTTTTTGATGAATAATTTTTTGTGAAACAACAGTAGTATTTTTTGAGACAGACTGACAATAAGATAGAAAAACAAACTACCACAGGTTCAGTCGATTTTATTCAGTTACGAAAAGCCTTAGAAACTCTCATGCGTAGACGTCGGGCAGCAATCCAGGCAATGTCGCTCGCCCGGCAACGGCTCTCTTCCACTCCATCGCCGCCTTCCTAGGACTACATCAGTTGTCTGCCTATGTTGTTTTTTAAGTCTGCGTTTCTATGTAGTAATCGCAGAGTACTATTATTTAGTTCAATCTAGCTGTTTTAATTTTGAAATTCTTGTAGTCTTCTGTAATGATGTAGTTTCCTGCTGTGTGTGGACTCTGTGATTTAACAAAAAGATATGTAATAACAAGACAAATACTCTAACAACAAGACAAATATTTGGCTGCCCCACTTTTGGTACTCCAAAAGAACTGCCATCAAACAAGCCGTCCACTAGCAAGGACATCATTAGGTGCCGTACTCAAGGAAGGTTAAATTTGGCACTAGAAATTAATAACGGTGTCTTCGCCAGTAGGCAGTTAGTTTGATAGCAGTTCTTTGGAGTGCCAAAAGTGGGGCAGCCAAATATTTGTCTTGTTGTTAGAGTATCTGTCTTGTTATTACATAACTTTTTATTAAATCAGAGTCCACACACAGCAGGAAACTACATCATTACAGAAGACTACAAGATTTTCAAAATCAAAACAGCTAGATTGAACTAAATACTAATAGTACACTGCGATTACTACATAGAAGCCCAGACTGAAAAAACAATATAGGAAGACAGCTGACATGGTCCTAGGAAGGCGGCGATGGAGTGGAAGAGAGCCGTAGCCAGGCGAGCGATGTTGCCTGGATTGCTGCCCGACGTCTACGCATGAGAGTTTTTAAGGCTTTTCGCAACTGGATAACATCGACTGAACCTGTGGTAGTTAATTTTTCTATATTATTGTCAGTCTTTCTCAAAAAATACTACTGTTGTTTCACAAAAAATTATTCATCAAAAACCAAAACGAGTAAAAATGTACCTTTTTTAATATATTTTTTTGGTTAATTTTGGGGTTAATGCGCAAGCGGAAGATATTAACTGACCAAAACAAAATCAAAGCACAATGTTTTAAAGCTATATTAGTAAACGTTACAAACTATTGCATTACGAAAACATCTAATTCAAAAAATTAAATAAAAAATCGCAATAATGATGGTTTTTCATATTTTGTCATAGTTTAGACCCTAGGCACGACCGAAAGATATTAATCGATTTCGATAATTTCCCCCCTTTTTTATCCCTCTTTTTGTTTTCATAATTATAAACTTCTCCGCGCGAAAAAATTATGAAAACATTTCATTCAAAATTTTTTCAAAAAAAATCGCAAAAATGAAGTTTTTTTCATATTTTGTCAAATTTTAGGCCTTATGCGTGATCGGAAGATATCAATGGATTTCGATAATTTTTTTCCTTCTTTTTGTCTTCACAATTAGCTACTTTTCCGCACTATTACATTTCGAAAACATCCAATTCAAAAATTTAAAAAAAAAATCGCGAAAATCAAGTTTTTTCATTTTTTGTCAAATTTTAAGCCTTATGCGCGATCGGAAGATATCAACGATTTCGATAATTTTTTTTGCCTTCTTTTTGTCTTCCCAATTCGCAACTTTTCCGCGCTATTACAAATTCGAAATAAAAAAAAGTGTTTTTTCGGCCCACCCTACTGTATAATGCAGCACTGAATGAGAAATGTGTTAACTTGCATGTACTGCCTGAATTTTTTTCGTGCGACCTCCGCCGCATCTGCGCACGCGCCAAGTCTCTTCTGAATTTCTCGAAATAGGGGGGAATGTAACGAGGAAGTAGCAAGCGAACAAAAGCTGAAGGCATCTGGAATTGCGCATCCTAAACCTATCCCCCCTTTTTCAAATGGAAGCGCCGTGGCTGCCAGGCGCACAATACGCAAACGGACAGTAACTATTAATCTTTTTTTTTTTTTTTTCAAATGGATAAATATATTGTTATTCAAAAATCGTCGTACAGTCTTATTTCTCTCCCACTGGCAATGTGCGGTGATATACACAGAACAAACAATAAACTGCATATTATTGCATTTTCGGGTTTGCCTTCAAGTAAATTAACTTGCATATGTTTCAGTGAAAAAATATATGTTATTTTCTAAACTATGTTGCCGTGCTTAGCACAAAAGTCGTATTTACGCATGCGCATTTTAACAAAATTGAGTTATCGCTACTAGGTAGCTCTTTGTGACGTATTTTATCTAAATACAAAATTTTATGGTCATTTGAGAGCGGGAAATATTTTTTAAAAAATTCTGAAAAAGTATCATCTGTATCAAATACACGGTGGAGCAAAACTTTAAAGAGCAATGTGTAAAACTTTAAAGAGAGCCGTGCTAAGCGCAAAAGTAGGGGAAAACCGCCTATATTGGAACACTGCTTAAATTGGACCTCGGGCTTAAAATCTAATACAGAGATCTGTGCTATACTTTAACAGAAGAAATATAAAGTTTTAGGAACAAAATCAATGTGTATGAAGTTTCACCAGGCTTCGAACTGTTTAGCGTGAGTTACGGTTAGATTTGTGTTGAAAACGTGCAAAATCTTATTTCGCGGACTAATTTCTAGAAGTATAACTTGAAAACTTGTGAATTGAGGTAAATTCTGTTACAGTATTATAATCTGTGTTTAATAAGGATTACATCGATGTATTTACATGCGCGATTGTGATAATTTTTGACAGAGCAATGAACTGAAGAATAAAAAATGGCGTGTTTTCCTTTATTGGAGCGAAAAAAAATTCCTATATTGGACCGATGGTCCAATTTAAGAATATGATTTTAAATAAGACTTTTTATTAATCGTAACATAAAATAAGTGACTCGTCTTATTTAATAGCGTAGTAAAAAGTATTTTAAGCATTCTTTAACACCTATTCACGATATTCATTTAAAC
>JAXGGA010010602.1:0-20000 GCA_038373865.1 Uloborus plumipes | reverse complement strand
AAATATGTTCTATAATCTTTAACCAAAAGTTTCTTTATTGAAGCTAGATCTAAACTAATAATTAAGATTCAAAAGTAACTACTAAGAGAACAGAATTTAAGTATCAACATTCTGATTTTTTTTTCATTTCATTTACCATTTTAATACAATGGGATACTTGATTTAGTTCACTGAACATGGGATTTTCGTATATACATCACTGAAATATTACGGCATTTAGACTTGACATCAAATGCCACAGAGGTGTTTTACCATTTGAGTGGACAGTGTCGAATTTTTCATATCGCAAATGTCGCATTTACTAGGGACTCCAAGGCAATAAGAGCCCCCAAGGGGATACAAAATTTATATGTGTTTTTTACAGTTATGTGATAAACGCAAGGCTCCCGAAAATTTATTGTTATTTCCCCTAAATTCGCAAATTTGCCTTCATGGGTGGATCTCTAAGAAAACTTTAATTCATACCAGGAGTAGAGTGACACTGCAGAGCCTCCTAAATTTGTAACTGAGACTTGGAGTACTTTACGACTATGACAGATTTAACGTGCACTAGTTACCATTAGCATAGACGAAAGGGCTTTGAATAACAGATAGTAAGCCCACGACCCTCTGACTGTTATTATCTGTGAAAGGTATCCCTAGCCTTTATCACAAATCTGTCCTTTACTGTAAAATACTGCTAAGCTGGAATCAAATTAAAAGAACATTCAGTTTTGGATCGAGTTAGAATCTATATATATACAGGGTGCTTCAAAAAAATGTATACACACTTTAAACTATTGTAGTTTTCCCGCTCTACAAGGCTAATGTTATATTTCTTCGCCAGGTGCCAGCATAATCGTCCCTCTATGTTATATTATCAGTTGGAATTTATAATATCAACATGGGGGACGTACGTTTGAGTTTTGAAGAACGTAAGCAGGTTATTAAGTGGTTCTGGAAGTTTGAGAATGTAAATGAAGTTCAAAGACAGTGGAGAAGAGAGTATGATACAGAACCACCTTCAAAATTAACAATTACCTAGACATTTTTTGGAATGAGATTCAAGCAGTGTGTAGAGAAATCTCATTGGACGTTTTGATACGATGTACAGAATCAGTGGTGACTCGTACTCAGAATTGTATTGATGCTGCAGGTCACCAATTTGAACAGTATTAACATTTGTTATTTATGTTTCATTTACATTGGACTTTCAGCTTTCTATTTTTCTGAAATTTAACTTTGTAGAACGGTAAATAAATTTTCTATGGAAGTTCAAAGTGTGTATACATTTTTTTGAAACACCCTGTATGTATTGCTTCTTCAATAACTTCCCTCTGCGCAAAACGCGTTTTACGTTTAAAGTATCATTCAAGTAATTTTAACCGTCTATTCTACAATTACAATGATGTCATTACAAATCTCAGCGTGATGTTTCCCTATAAGATTATTATTTCTTTGTTAACCTGAGTGACTTGTGTGTTGCATTGTGACTGCTTTCATTTTTGACTTTGGTACTGACACAAGTTAATACTGTCACAAAGTTACAAGCGTAGCTCAAAAATATAAAAAAATTAAAGTAAAAACTAAGGTCAACTTACTGGTGTTCAATGCAGTACTCTTTAATTAACTTTCACTACACATACACGCGCACGTACTCACACACATATATTTATACATTTTTGTCTACAGGACATAAATTTGGACAGTAAAGTTTCAAGAAAGCTTTTTTCCAGAAGACGGAATCAAGTTGAAAATATATTAAGGAAAATAAACCCCACCAAAACACCAGTTGGAAAAAAAGTTCAGTAGAAATGGATGCAAATGCTGATGTGTTTCAATTCAGCACATTTCTCTCCTGAATAATATTATATTTGCGTCACCTGGTAAGGCACTGAATCGGCAACTCGCATAGCAAATAACACTTTCTATTTCAATACTGAGGAACATCACTGTCTGCTTACATTATCCAGCGTTTCTTTAACCTCCTCGATATGAAATAGTCCCAAGAATTTTCCTGATCAGTTGGAAAAGCCACGAAATATTTCTAAATAAAGTACTGAAAAAGGAACTGCTTTTTGTAGTACAGCAAATCTTTTGCTTTTTAAAAGCTGCTTAGACATTTAGGATGTCCACATAAGGGTGTTTTGTCTCCCGCAGAAATATTTGCATAAGATTATTATGCGAAAAGAGTAATGTTTTGAAACAGTGTTGCATTATGCAATAACAAAATAACTTCAATTTTAAATTTCAGCTCAGTCATTGCTTTTATGATTGCAATTAAAAAAATTAACTATTGTTAGTTTCATCGATTAAAGTTGAAATTTTTATTTGCATTATTTTTGACTCGGTTAATTTTAAGTACTTAAGTTTCAATGCTGAAGAATTTAGAGTGCTAACATCTTTAGCTGTTTTAGGTTTTAATAGTCAAGTTTTAAATTAGAAGGGTATTTTTTAGAGAGAAATTATGCAGTGTTATAAAAGTGCTTATGAAGGAATTTGGAGGGTAGATACGTGTTAATGCGAAATAAAACAATAAATAGATACTTTCACCAAAACTATCTTTATGTTTAGTTACGCTAGTATTTATACCAGAGAAGTGATAATTTATTACTTGTGCACACATTAGTTTGAAGTTTTTGTGCTTCATTAATCTTAGGAAGTAAAGTCTCGCTTTCTTATTTATTTATTAACGTAGTTCATACTTGTTTATAAGTAGATCACGCTGGGTTTATTTACAGGAGACTCAGTATTGTTTTCTGTACGCCGGAAGAATATCAGCTTGCATTCACCTCACGCCCGCTCATGAACACAAACGTTTAACAAAGATTGAAAAACACCAGCAATAGAATTTCCAACACTGGGGCAATGGGATAGTCAGTGACGAGTCTCGCTTTAACCTAAACATGATTTTTTTTTCGGAAAACGATATAGAGAGAACTTGGTACACTCTCTCGCCCGGCAAAAACAAGGCTAAGGCATCAGTTTGCAATTAAAGCTTTAGGTCTGAGCAGATATCAAGTTTAGTGGTAGCACATTCTTTCATATCTTTGATCTGGGTCTGCTATTGGCACAAGGTACAAAAATGCTGTTCTCGGGCCTTATATTTGCAGATTCTTTCAGAAGAATGCTTTTTAGATGCTGTATGTTTTGGATTCATATTCATGAATGGTTACGAATCTTGTCACCATGTCTTCGTGGCAGACGACTTCCTTCAAAGTTAATATAACCAGGAGTGGCCTCCTTTCTCCCTGGATATTTATCCATTCCAGTATGTGTGGGATGTACTTTAGAGACAAGCTACTGTAAGGTTTTCCAGCGGCAGTAGGGAATCCTCCGTTTCGTACTGCAAATACTACTTTCTATTTAGTGTTGATATCATCGCTGTCTGTTTTGATTACCAAATGCTCCACAAACCACCATTATTTTGAAGAGTTTCTGAGTTCGTGTCTACGTGAAGCTCTCTGCACCCAACCAGCTTCGCTTTAAAACTCAAACGCACTCTCTACAATGCTTAGAACTTTCCGAGGCTCTAACTCGTGCACAATCTTGTAGCAAGTGTGGGAAATCATTGTTCTGTATGTACGACTACCAGGTGCCCTACTCAGTAACTTCCTGGAACTTCCAGTGACGTCTATTACTCCCTCACGACAAGCAAGAACCGCCGAAAAAGTAGTCGCTTGTCAAATTTTGTGCTACTCTGAAAGGCAAGTGTGACCAAGCGAGAATTTTCTCTCCTTCTACCGGGCATCGAGAAGGAAAAACGATTGACCAATCAAATAACACTATATCTCACTCACGTTACATCAACATTCGTGCGCGTTTTGGTTTAACTTTCTGGTTTAGCTTAGCCTCCGAAATAAATGGCAAAAAGATTCGTGAGCCAAATTTAAAAGCATTCGGGCAGATTAAGATGCTGTGTTTCAGGAATTTAAAAATATTAGAATTTTAAATCGCAATTAGTACATCTTTTCAACACATACGAGCAACACATACGAATTCATCTCAATCTTTCAAATGCTTCGACTGAACATGAAAAACTTATAAATACTTTTAAAAAATAATACTAATATTTAAAAATATTTGTTGAACTTAATCATTTAACTTCATGACTTTGTTTTTAGCTATATTTTGACTTTATTGCAATAATAATCTAAAATTCAGGCTTTAGGTAAAAGTCCCCTTTTTGCGTTACTCATTTTTTTTCGCAATAATAGTTGTATTTTCAGTCTCAAATGCTAAGTGAAGATAAATCACATGTCTGGGCAGGGCAAAATTAAGGCATAGGTATATGGGGCACAGGCCCAGGACGCCAACGTTGGGGTGGGGGGGGGTTAAATCTATTTAAAGTTTTTAAAATGGAGACATTTCATATCGCACTACGACAAGAGAAAAAATAAATTTAAAAATACTCTTTCGAAAACTTGAAATCCAAAATATTTTACTACTTCATTATATTGTTTTTATTTGGGGGGGGGGGGGGAAGCACATAAAGCTCGTGCTCAATGTCCTACAAAGTCGTGCCCTGTGTCTAGGTATCACTTTTTTAAAATGCGTATTTAAAACATTTGTTGTTTGTGAGGGGTAAAAATTAGTGCATGTGCTGTGCTTTTTGCAATGATTTTGATAGACTCAATTTTGCTTTTCGCGATATTTTGGCCTTTTCGCAATAAGAGATATATATTCACTCTCTAAAAATTAAGTACAAGTCCCTATTTTTTGGGCAATGCAGAAGAGAAAAATGGAGATCCTAAATCACATGTCTGCGGATCTTTTTTCCAAAATGCATTTAAAACACTTTATGTTTGAGAATTGAAAGAAACAAAATCATGTTTTATGCTTTTGCTATCATTTTAAGACTTGAAAAACGATGATTCAATTATTCTGTGAGGAAAAATTAAACTTAAATACGATACGATGAAAACGAAATGCCCCCCTGATAGAAAATATAATTTGAGTAAAGAGCTCATTTTATAAAAGGAAATGTACCCCCTCCCCTCGGGTTAGATCGACACCTTGGTTAAGTAGATATATAAATTCAAGTTTTGGGCATACCTTAAAGTAATTTCAATGTGCAAAATTTTGGCCAATTAATCAGTAAAATAAGGATGATTATAGATAATCGGCAAAGTTGCAGAGTTCCAATTACTGTCGATAAATGGATGCCTCTCCCAACATCAAACTCAAAATAAAGAAAAAATCTTAACTCTCAATGTAAAAACATACTAAACCACATTTTCAGAACTTATAAACATTATGGCACACTCTCCGTTGAGAAAACTTAACATATAATAAAAAAACAGATTCTCACTGCCGATGAAGACAACTCACGTCTTCTACCCTGTCGTAGACTTCTCGGCGTGATTCTAGATACCAAAACTTTGAAGTGACTTTGAGATTAGCGATTATTCGCGTCTCACGAGATGTGATGTCACGGGACACAAAAAACCTGTATGCTCGGTATCGACTATATTGACGATACAATGAGAGTAGGGCCCCTGAAGCGACACCTCGCTTTTTTAAACTGCCAAAGAAACTTTATTTTTTTTTATAAAGAAAGTATGAAGTAGTTGTTAGTGCATTTTTGATTCATTTTTTTTTTCAGATATTAAAATTGAAGAATATCGTTCTTTTGCGTTGTTTCCTTCTATGATAACCGTATATTACACTCACATTCCACGTTTCTCGCTATTATGACTTGAATTGCTTTGAATATTTACATCATTTTAAAATAGTCTTAACTTTTGGACAAGTGTATAATAAGAAGAGATTTTAACAAATTTCAAGAGTAAAATACCGTCAACGACACTTTTGTTACACATAAAATACACCAGTAACAACTTGGAGAAAGAAGTTTAATAAGAGAAAATAATCTAGTACACACTTTTTGACAGTATTAAAAAGCACATTTTTGCGATATAATAACGTTTTTAAAAATTACTTACTGAAAAGAAAACAAAATCCGTCATATATGCTCCCTAGAAGAGATTTAAAGGGATATAAATGTGATATGTATTCATGCCTAACTCTATTTCTTCGAATAATAATATTCGCGTTTGCCTGCTGCAGCAGTGAATCTTCCGTTTCGTATGGCAAATACCACTTTCTATTCAGTGCTGAGAGGCATCGTTGTCTGTTTACATTACCAAATGCTCCGTCAAGCACCACTATTTTGAAGAGTTTCTGGCTTTCTTTTTTTTTTTTAAGAAAAAAAAGAAAGGGAGAGAAAAGGTAGAAAATAACTGTGCATAAAACGTTGGAAAAGGCTATGAGCTATGCAACAAATATCCCAATTTTCATACGTATCACAGTCAAAAATATATTTTTGATAAATGCCACTACGATTTACTTTCATTCAATGTATTTACAAGGTTTTTCGCATTTAAATACGCTTTACCTTATATTACATGCATTGCATGAATGTTATATTTATGATTACATTTTTAATTAAATAACGCCCAAAGAAAGCGTTATTACCAGATTTCATCACTACCACAAGTTGACACTTCCGGTCAAGCGCTTAAGGCAATGTACTTAAACTTTATAAAATTGACTTGTCTGCCATCAGAGCCATTTAGTTCAATTGTTATAAATTTTAAATAAATTCATGAACACTTTAAGATCCACGAAAGAAATTAATTTTTAGGCAAATTTATAAAGAATTCCTTGTTTATTTCATGTCTTAAAAATAACTGCTGTAATGAAACGAGAGGTAGCCCTAAAACAACGTTCTTCGCTTCAATTGTACTCGTTTATTATTTTTTCCTGCTCAGCGTAACATGTAATTGTATATCTATTTCACATTACTTAAAAGGAGCCGAAATGAATAACAATTTATAATACACTGAACAATTTTTAAATGCTATATTTTTTTTTGATAATGAAATTCAAGTTACTTATATTCAATAATTTAACCATGTCTTGCCTTAATCCAATAAACATTTTGCCCCAAAAAAGTATCAATTGACTTCTAATGAAAAACTTTTTGGGGTCTTATGTTAAAAAAAAAGTTATACTTCTCAAACTTGCAATAATTTTATTCAGTACTGTGTGTGTGTACATACATATATACATGCATGCAAGCACATCTTTGGTATTAAAACTTGCCTTCAACAGTTTTTACTTATAGGAAAGCCAGTGATTTTTGCCATTTCAGCAGAAATCGCAGATCACTTGCTATGCATACACTTTCCAACGTACTGAAACATTCATGCATTCATGGAAATTCAATCACGCTACTGGAAGCCTTCCCATCTTTGTTTATGTATCTTTCCATTATTCTGTTTATTTCAAGAACAAGATGAGTTTGCTACGTGAGTAATAACATCGAATTGTCATAGGCTGCCTCGCATATTCGAAATCGGGCCATCACAATCACGCTTAACGTCTGATCTTTTCGTTTATTATTCATGCTTTACGCTTCGAAAGACAACGTGAACTTGATTCAATCATTTAGCGATGGCAAGATTTGTAATTTTGCACTTAGGAAATTGAATCTTGAGAAATGTAAAAAAAGAATCCTTGCTGCAGCTGCATTGCACGCTTGAGAGTTCAGCACTGATAAAACACACGGATTCTATCCCACAAGAACTAATCTTAATAATTTGCGAACTTTATTTCATAGGGTCAACTTTTTAAAAAGTAACTTTAAAGTTCAAAGTGATGTTTAGAGAACTGTGATATTAGGAATTAAATATCAGGAAGAAAACGAAATCAGATAAAAATGTTGTAACAACATCCAGCACTGAACATGTATTTTTCTTTGCAAACTTACATACGTTGCAAAAAAAAAAAAAAAAAAAAAACCACTATGAGTTAAAAATTAGGGTGACAACTCAGAAAATTTGTTTATTAAAACGAAGCATGCCACTACTGCATTGCAGAACTGAACGTTATGTTTGTTGCTAATGAGAATAAAAATATTAATAATAAAAAAAGATGCAATATTAAAACTCCTATTCAAGCTTTAAATGTGGCTACAAGGAAAATTTTGTCAAATTTATAACAATGTATTAACATTATTAAAAGCATTTTAAAGACTTATAAGAGAAAATAATGATAATATTTCTTCCATAAAATTATTTATAAATGTACTAAGAAGATATTTCAAGTTATATTTTTCCAAGCTAAATTATCTTTGAATCCAATGAAACAGGAAAAAACAACTTATTAAGAAATAAATAAATGAAATAAAATAAGATAACTAAGTAAATGAATAAATAACTAAAAAATGAATGAGTTGAAAAATAAATAAATTAAAAAACAAATGAGGTCAGACAATTCAGTTTGTTTTTTAGTTTCATAAGCACTAATAATACAATACCATTATTGTAAAGAGTTAGATAAAGAAATCTTTTCACATGCAAAATGCATTTTTTTGCTAAATATTAACGAAAGCTGGAGGAAAGCACATTTGCATCACTAAAGTATCAACTAACAATGGAAATTTATGATTGCTTATTAATAGTTTCATTCATGTTCTAACCACATCTTAAAAATAGGTTACTGTGTAAAAATTGAGTAAAAAACTTTGCTATTTTGTAACACATTACTCACAAAACAATGTTATTAATACTTTCACTCTAAGTTAGGATTTTGTCATAAAGTTGTTCCTTGTATTCAGCACTTTGTACGTGTAAAAAGTACGTGTGAGTACGCAATATGAACTTTTTTCTAATATCTATTACACAAAAATTCCCTGGAAAGAAAAAAAAAACTGCTTCAAACTTAGTAATTCCAATTGAAACAAAATATACGATTTGTAATTATCTTTCGCTGATGTGTTTTTAATTACGGATGACAGAAAAGAATGTTCAATTACATGATTTTAGATACATTTCCATTGATCAAATCGACGGAAACCCAATTGTTATTCAGAAAAATATTTTCAAATTAATTTGGATTGCGAAAGAAAGATTGATTGAACATTATTAATTGTAAAGGATTTTTTTCGTCATTTAAACGGTCTGGGAAATTAAAGTAATCTTACATCAAAAGAACAATTCTTCATAAGAGTAGAAATAAATTATCTTCTTATGAGAAATGAGTTCTCTGAATTAATTTCAAAATTAAAATAAATCATTCGCTTCAAAGGAAATGGTTAAATATCTTCTAAATTAAAAGGATTGTGTTCCGGAAATGCAGAGAGTAATCTTCAAAGGCGTTTTATTAAAGTTTTTTTTTTTTTGCATTATTTTGCTCGCTTTTAGTCTCTACTAACTGCAATTTAATGGTAGTCTGAAATAAAAATTAGGAAAAAAAATGAATCAATGTATAAAACCTGGTATAAAAATTAATATTTCTCTATAGTTTTTGCAATTTTTGTTTTGGGAACTGTCCATAAAAAATGTCACTATTTTTGATCTTGCCCCTTTGTCACAAAAATACAAGCTTCAACTCCTTTGTCACAGGTCACATTTTTCATACATATATTTTAATTCAAACTGCTTAATGCCACACTTCTTGTTGCCCCCTCCTTCCTCCACAACTTGTTACAACTTCACGAACCCCCTTTCCCTCCCAAAGAGTGATATCAATTGTGGACAGCAATTGGAATAAAGTTTTTAATTGACTTAAATATTTTATAAAACTGAAAATAAAACATCTATTTTTTTCTACATTAACCGACGGAAAATAAGGATGTTGTTGTCTTGTGCCAGCTGGACTGGCAATTTGGGGTGCGCTGCTTCACTTCCCCAACTGTACCGTCATTTGGTGTGACTTTGGTCGACTTCCACAGTACACTCGTGACAGTAGCCCGATGGTAAGGCGTCGGACTCGTGACCGGAGGGACCCGGGATCAATCCCAGCCGATTAAAGATCCACCATCTTGATTAACATTTAGGAACTGGGCGGTACACATGTTGTACCATAAATCTTTTTTCCTTAGAGAACGGGGTTGAAATTTTCTCTCGATCCCTTTGGAGCCGGGGATTTTTTCAAGGTTTCATACGTCTGGTCAGAAAGTTGATAGCTTCTCTTTTCGATGGAAAAGAAATCTGTGGTTCAACTGTCGAACTACCTGGGTCAAAAGAAAAATTTCTATATGAATAGCCCGGATCCAAAAGGTTAATAGTGGCTGGGGGACTTTAAAAAGGTCGTGGTCACAAAGTCCTCCAAGTGAAACGATACCTCTGGGGATGCTGGGCCAAGAGTTTACTCGACCCTTGGTCGGGTTCAAAAAAAAAAAAAAAAAAAAGAGCGCTCTTCAGGGCCCTATCCCGGTTAAACAACGAGTTGTGGTAGGTACGGAAGACCCTGGAGTTTGGGATGTGTGAAGTACACTCGGTGGCATAGGGCCTCTTTTTTAGGGTAGGCAACCTTTCACAGCAGAACTACTCATTCACACACAGAAAGGACTAGAACGTCGTTCACCTTGTCTGGTGATCAGGGCAATCTGACACGGATGGTGTGGCCCCGGGTTCGAATTCCGGCTCGGGCATGGATGTACTCTCGCTCTCTCTATACTGTTATTGTCCTTCCCTTGTGTGAATATGCTGTTGTGCTGTGAATGGATGCCCACCTTATAAACGGGTCCCTGTGGCATGTATGTACTATGGAAGTCAGAATTTCACACTAATTTACGTTACAGTTGGAAAAGTGAAGCAGCGCACCCCAAATTGCGAGCTTAGCTGGCACAAGACGACAACAACACCAAAGGGCTATGACATGAGAGAGAAAGTACATCTATGCCCGTTCCAGGATTTGAACCCCGAACGTTTCCATGCGCATCAGACTTGCTTAACCACTAGACAAGGTGGCCAGCAATGAAAGTAATCTCAACCAGGAACAACGTCTTTTGCAACAGTACAAGCAAGGAAATGTAGATCTTACTTGATTGTACTGTTTTATAAGAAGTAAAACTTCTCATTCAAAATTTGTTAGTTCTTGACACATTGGTTAGGAACTAATTGAAATTTTCAAAACAATAAGTGGATACAGTTATAAAATGCAACTTTATAGCCGGAGCTTAGCAGAACTGATATTTTTGTACATCTGTGACTGAAAATTTTACTAAGAGCAACTACAGGCGAACCGAGTCAACTAAAATGTTTTTAACATGAAAAGCTATTTTCTTTCCAACCGTTCTACCAATTAAACTATTTTTTTTTCTTAATGGGGCTGCAATTAGCTTCTTGCCATTTACAAACATAGTGCATTCCCCAAGACCGGCACCCATTGTTTCATGTGGCACCACTATCGGCGGGGTGTCATTACCACGAGAATTTTGACGCCCAGTTTCCACACGAGATAGAGGCACCTGGGCTCTGTTCGATGCGAAACTGCACTAGGAATTTAATTTAGCCAAGAGGTACTGCATGCCAAATGAGTACTCGAGGGATCTTTTACATGCCGCATAATCATACGACATGAGCGCTGTCAATTTTCTGCATCATGAAAATCCACCGACTGGAGCCGGGTTCGAACCCACGCTTTTGGACGTGAGAGGCCAGCGTCTTAACCACTATACCACTCTGTCGGCCCAATTAAAATATGTACACCGAATAGTAAATAAATCTGTCAATGCAGTTTTTGTTTCAAAAGAATAAATAAATAAATAAAAAATAAAATAAATAAAAAATAAAATAAATAAAAAATAAAATAAATAAAAAATAAAATAAATAAAAAATAAAATAAATAAAAAATAAAATAAATAAAAAATAAAATCATAACATAGTAAAAAACTAGTATTTAGCACATGACAATAAAAAACTTTAAATGATTATGCACTGGCGGAAAAAAAAATCCCAACACCAAGAAAGACTTGTGTTAGATAAACGAAATTTGGTAGGCGTGTTTATACAACTGAAAGATGGCATCGATTGAAATTTCGTGTTCCGCACATAAGTGTGGCGCAGCTGGCGTCACTCAGAACATGCAAATAAGGCTTGTTTTAAAAGCGTGTTGTGAAGCTCGTGTGTGTTATTTTTCCGTGAAATTGGACGAACTGCGTTCATGTTAGCCATGAATACCTTTTAAGAAGACGAAGAAGCCATTATAAACACAGACCGAGTTTAAACGAGGTTGTACAAATTGGCTGCGAGAAGGTGGATTTTCATTTCGCGATATTGCAGAAAGACTTGGGTGGGAATGTTTCCACCATGCATGATTATTGAAAGCTATGGGCAAGGGATGGTACTACCTCAAGAAGATCGAGTTCCAAGCTGCCACGTGGCACGACTGAGAAGGAAGATCGCCGAATCTTGCGTACGGCTGTGGCGCATCGTACTGCATCTGCGGCTGACATTCGAGTTGCAGTTGGTACCGTCGTGACCCAAGGAACGGTAAGAAAATGTTTACTTCAAGGACAGCTCCGAGCCAGGCAGCATGTAGCCGGTATTCCGTTGACTGCAAACCATTGCCTTTTCCGACGGCAGTGGTGCCACGACAGAGCTCACTGGAGGTCGGAGTGGAGATCTGTTGTAATTTTTGATGAAAACAGATTCTGAATTAGTGCCAGTGGTGGCTGTATATTGGTCAGAAGGAGGCCAGGGGACCGCCTGCATCCAAGCGGTCTACGGCCTAGACACACGGAACTCACACCTGGAGTTATGGTCTCTGGAGCAATTTCCTACGACAGCAGGGGCATTCTTGTGGTTATCCCAAACTCACTGACTGAAAATTTGCCGTCAGTCTGTTAATTTAACCAGTAGTACAGCCCTTCATGAGTAGCATTCAAGGGGGCGTTTTCCAACCGGATAACGCTCGCCCTCACATCGCTGCTGTAACGCAATGTGCTCTACAGAGTGCTGACATGTTACCATGACCTGCAAAATCACCAGGTCTGTCTCCAATTGATAACGTATGGGATATCATGGGATGTCACCTCGAGCATCATCCACAGTCAGCAATGACGGTCCTGGTATTGACACAGCAAGTGCAACAAGCATGGAACTCCATACCACAAAGTGACATTCGGCACCTGTATGACATAATGCATGCACGCTTGCAGGCTTGCCTTCAAAATTCTGGAGGTTACACCCTCTATTAAATTAACATAATTTCACATTTGCACAGCATTTTCTTGAGCTTAAATTAGCCAGTGATCTTGTGCATTTAATCAATTAAACATGTTAACTAGACAATATCATTACCCAAATTTCATTACTTTACGGCAATTTTTTCTTGGTGTTGGGATTTTTTTTTCCGCCAGTGTATGTAGTTACTAGTTGACCCATGCAAAGCAGTCGCACGTGATAAAACGAAGCCAAATAAATCCTTTTTCAAAGTATTTTTTTGAATAAGCGCAAAAGCGTCAGTTGCTTGTTTTTTTTTTGCTGATAGCGGTATAGAAATCATTAAAATGATGTTTTACTGTTGAAGTTTGATGAAGCATTGCTAAAGTTATGGCATACGCACAGGAAGAAACACTTTTGAGACATAATATATATGATGTTGGAAAGTTAGATTAGAGCTTTACTGAAGAAAAAAACCCATCAAAACTATATTTTTCGTCCCGGATTATAACTCATGTACTTCTCATTATAAGCAGAATGCTCTATCAAACTGCGGTAATACCTATTAGTTTCTGGTTGCTATTCATTGAAGTAGTGTATAAAAAATATAGAAAACACGTTTTTTTTTTTTTTTTTTGACAAAAACATTGCCCGTGGATCTATTTTTCGTCATTAACAGGTACAAAGAGCTTCAAAATTGAGGGTAAATTATAGAATTTGACAAAAGAATAAGTAAGATCTCGCGTAGTGACGAAAAAAAAAAAAAAAAAAAACAAAGGCTGGAAAATAATGTATAAGACTTTTGGGGAAAAATGGAGAACTACTACAGTTCGGAATCAGGATTTCTGGAGAAATAATTTTCAAAAAGTGTAGGTACTAGTCCAGTGAATAAATACCCTCCAGCTAGTGGACAAACACAGCAGTCCTGTCCTCCCATAGCAAGTTAAAACGGAATACACGAATATATAACATCGAGCACGTATCATATTTCAGTTCAGAGTTAAATAAAGCAATTGGTTATTTTCGTCTGCAATTAACACAAAGAGCTGCATTTCAATATCAGTAATTTCAAATAATACGATTAGTAAACAATGCATGTAATGAGAAATGGAGGATCTAAGCGAATTACCAGGAAAATTAAATTAGGGACAAACAGTCATTCATTATGCAGACCACTTGTTTTATATGCAATGCTCAAATCGGAAATAGGTTGATCATTAACTGATCTGATGCTTAATTTGCCATTGCGTGATTAAACTGGAATATAGTGTGGTTCATCCTAAAGATTATTGTTTGCAGAACGTAACTATTGCAGTATAGTTTGCATAACTTACAAAAATCCCACTTAATTTAACTTGTCATTTCAAAGGGCTTTTATTATAATTAGCAACGCAACAGCGATTGATTTACTGAAACTCTGACTATTATCAGAATGATTTCCTACAACCTAGTACGCTGTGACTAGAAATTAAAATATTTGACTCCGTAAAAGACAAAGCGAAACACCCTTACAGGGACGTCATTTCAAGTTTTTCCAGGGGGGGGGGGGGGCAAAGGGTCCAAACACAATGCAATTTCATCGGAAAACATAAAAAACCACGCCCACTTATATGTAAATACATTAATTTCTCAAAGTCAGGGGGGGGGGGCAATTGACCCCCCTGCCCCCCCCCCCTAAATGACGGTCCTGCACCCTTACCGGAATCTTTAGGATGAAAAAAATCCAATATTTTTCAAAAGAAAGATAAATATAATTTGATACTCACGTATCTTGTTTAGGACAGATTTATAATAAAATTAAAAAAAGAATAAACACACACATATTTTTCTCTAAGTTCTTCAAATTTTCTAGTTTTAATAGGGAATTTTTGGTTTAAACAAAACATGAATTTCTCATGATGCATTTGGAAAGATGATTAAAAAAATTGATCCCCTATTTAGGAGGCAGTCAAATTTTCTAGATTTCAGCGGAAAAATTCTAGAATAGCATGTTTTTTTTTAAATTTATTTTATTTTTACATAGCGATATTATTAGAGAAAGGTATCAATCCTTATTTTCTTTATAAATGTTTGTAACACGTGTTAAACGTCATAAAAGATAACTAGAACGCGTTTAGCTTAAAAATTAGAGGGTAAAATAAGCAAATGATTTGAAAATAACTTTTCTCTCAGTTATTTCTGTTTGAGATTTTCTACAATTGTAACCTAACATCAACATGAAGAAAAACAAAAAGTTTTACTGCATTTTTCTGAAAGTAAGAAAAGCAGAAAAAACAATGTTATTTTTTGTTTTTGCATATTTTTTTGACTTTCTGTTGAAATAACTTCTTCCGATGTTTGGAAATGTGGAGTGTTTCTTTTCAGAGCTTCAGATGAAGCGAAAATGATTTGAAACATATGGCAAAAGAAGATGTGAAATCCATGATGTGTAAAGGAATGTCGGCGTACGATACTTCGTCTAAAAATGGAAGAATAAGAAAAATAGGAATCCGATCGTAATTTTACTATGACTTGGTAGAGAACTGAAATTTATAAGGTATTACATAAAAAATGCTTTTTGCAATGCGGCACTTATGAAAACGTTTACTGAACCTTTTGGTAAATAAACTTCTGTTGTAAAATTAATTCTAAAATTTAAATACATCTGACATCCGAATTAGCCTTTTCCCCAATTGTTTATTGAAATATGACTTAAAACTTTGAATTGTTTCACGATAATTTAAAAATATAATCTAAAATCAATCACCTCTCAATCATAAAAAATAACGGAGTCGGAATCAAGAGATCTAAAATTCTAGGAATAGGAGTCAGTCATCTTTCACCGAGACTGAATTTCTGCTATGACTGCGGAGTCACAGTCGGAGTCGAAGTCTCTAAAATTCTTTGAAGTCCATAATTGGCCGCTTTCTCCACCGTTTCCATAGCCCTGATAAAAATATTTGCTCTTTGCATTCCTTTCATTTTTATACAGTTATATATTTACCCCTGACTTGTGTTATGGAATGTGGTATTTCGATTTTTACTGAAAACCTTTATCTAATTCTTGGAACCACAATTGAGAACATGTTCAGAATATGTACAATTTTTTTACTAAGAATTTATTATTTTTTTTTTTGTCGTTAATGCTAAATTTTTTTGAATTGTTCTAGAAATTGCGTTAAAATAGTTAAATCGAGTCTTTTCAATATATGTTCTTCATGAAGAGCTTTTTCTAACAAAGTTCGTTTAAAGAAAATCCGCCTTTTAGTACGGATCTATATTGGTCTTAAATTTCCCCGTAGGCACTAATTTTAAGTTATTGTTTTTTTTTTCTGTACTGCTCAAATGTGAACGACAACTTGTCCAAAACAAAAAAGTGAAATATGGGGAATGAGGAGTCCTGGCTAAGATCTTGCGAACAAAAAAGTTTGTTTGAATTAAACACACAGTTTCTCCTTCTCAAAATCCTACTTTCCAATATTTTATTTACAAATAAGCACTGCAATGGGTATCAGTACAACTTCATAATTATTGAAAACGCCAATTACAAAAACCTTATCATTTTTAATAACCCAAATTGTTTTTAATAAATCACAAAACATTCTATATGGGTATAAAATTTTGAAATGACTTATATATTTATTGCCTGCTAACTTTAGAGTTTTATCTTTTTTGTCTGCAATTAATTATTTGTTTAAGTACATAGGTACAAATAGAAAATTATTTACTATTTCACTTTCGCTATTATTTCCCTTTATCCCAGACTCCCCTACTATCGCATGTTATCCCCTTTGTACGTGTTGTTTTCAATTAGTAAAAGTTGTTTTGAGACAGAAACATTACAGTCAAATTACTTTTGTTACACTTTTTTTTAAAGCTTAGTAGTATCACTTTTGTTTAATATTGAAATAATAGTTTTTAGTCACCAACACCGTGAAAACAGCTGAATTTGTGTTTGGATGTCGCAATGAATAATATTTGCTCTACATATTTCCATTAAAGGCTTATAAAATAAGTTAATTTGCATAAATAATAAGTAAACCTCAGTATTCTCAAGGGTAAGAATAAGATTTAATCATTGAAATAGTTATTAATTTAGTGGCCGACATTATTTATTTTGTGATTGAAGTAAGAACTCGCTAAGAGCTATAAATTTAATTACATATGTTTATATGTAGTATGGAGGTGAAAATGTTCATGTCAATTAGGGTAATTGCGTTACATTAAGATATTTTTTGTAGTGCTTAAGTTAGCGGTTTTGTGAAATATTTCAGTGCATGTTAATGAAATTAAATCTAGTCAAGTTTTTATGGTAATAATTTCACTAGGAAAAAAAATTAGAAATCAAAATTTAATTAGAAGTTAAAAAAATATTATTCATAACAGGTTTAGCAACAGTAAAATAAATTTCTCCACTTTGTAGAAATTTTGAAAAAGTAAAGAATTAAGTTGCAGTTTTTTTGGTCATTAATGATTCCAAAGACGTGATCTGTTTTTGAATAATTATTGAAGTTTTGAAAAGTGAACATTTATGACTTGTTAAGTAGATGTAAATTTTTTGTCTTCGCTCAATTAATTCTGAAAAATTGTATAAAATATATTTTATTCTCTTCTTAGCGTATTTGTCGATTTTTTGAAGAAATTTAGTAAATAGCACTTCCTGTCGATTTTTGCTTACAAAACTGGACAAAAGACTTTTCGTGTTTCTTTCAAACATGCCTTATAGCAAATTTTTCTCAATCTATTTTTTATACTTATTATTTTCGTATTTTATTTGTGTTATTATTTTTTTTCAACGCCTTAACATTTTTTCAGGTTTTTTTTAGTCGCAGAATAGATTAATAAGTTAGTTGCTGTTTTTTTTAATAAAAAAATAAAATAAAAATGTAAGCAGTGTTAAAACTTTTTTTGTTTCTTTACACTTTTCGGTGCAGTTACTTCTTTTAAGCTGTCAATTTCTTTCAGCCGTTAAGCCGTTAGCCATTTTATCTCTCTCTTTTTTTCTCAACTTGCTCATTAAAAGAAAACTAGTTATGTATTCTATAAATGTTTACTTTGCAGAAATGTCAAAATATTTCTAAATTTTCTCTTTAATTTTTATACGAATACATTTTTTTTTAATTTGTTCGTAATGCCCTAATACATTTTTTGCTTTACTGCAATAATACACTGTAAAACATAGATATTTTTACACGTATCGCCCTTTCGCTTTCGTTTTTACACGCGTCGCCCCTTGACAACGAATGACCGGTTGTCATTCTACTGAAGCAGTTAGCTGCTATACTAGACAGCAACTTAACTTGACACTGAACGTCAACGTCACTACGGGCGGAGCCAATAAGAGCTCACAAGCAGTCAGCGATCTCCTCTAATTCGCCAAGTAGGCTGTGACGTTTTATCTAGCACGTTTTTCATAGGCTAACACACGCAAACGTCACACTGACGTCACGATGTTTTTGTCATAAAACGTTGCCATACAGTATAGATTCTCCCCCCAATTCGTGTTATTGACAGCGAGTGTAAAAAGTGCGACGCTGCGTTTCATATCTCGGTGAATATTGGTCATACTAATGTGAAACTTTTGTGTTCGATTTTTTTTTTCATGCTCTTGGTTTCCCTAAACATAATTTAGAAGACTTAGGATCCGAATAAAAAGTTACTCTTTGTATTTTTTGACTCAATCTTTTTTCGCTTCAAACTTTTTTAATCTTAACTTTGCAAGTCATTTTGTGCCGTTTCGTTGATTTTTATAGAACGTCGTTCTTAGAGAAAAAAGATTGTTTGATGCTTGAAAAAGGCCACATAGTTATAATTAGGGATGCGCCGATTAATCGGCAGTACTGATTAACCGGCCATAATCGGCCATTTTGCCGATTATTAATAATCGGAAAAATCGAGCCGATTAATCGGCGGAAAATTTTTTTTTTAAGTATTATTTTTTGAAGTAAGCCTTTACTAAGAAATAATGATGAAGAATTTTATTAACAGTAATAATAATCCTCACTGTTGATGCAAAGTTTTTAATACATTAATTCTCCTATTTTGAATAAAAATACTCATAGATAATGTAGCAACATTTTTCATGCGTCGATACTTTTATCCTTGCTTTTAGATTATCTTCAATTTTCACAAAGAATAAAAGTCTTGAATTGCATAGCTACTAATAATTGAAAAATTGAAACTAAAAGAACTTCAAAATTGGATTGCTCACCACATAGACTCCCCCTCCTTTTTTTCTATTTTTGAATTTTCATGTCTAGTTTACATAATGAGCACTGTGCTAATGCAATATTATTCACAATAATATGTAAATTAGTTCAGAGAAATTTGATAAATTGTGAAATTATATTGGGAAAATTAGGAAAATATTAAAATTAGCAACTATTTCAAAAGTTAGAATTGTAAAAAAAAAAACTGTAACGGTGAAATTGGTAGTACTGAAAACAACCATTTTAATCATTAATCGGCTCGACCGATCAATCGACCGATTATCAACTGCCGATTAATCGGTAATCGGTAATCGGCAAATTTGCTTATCGGTGCATCCCTAGTTATAATACATTAATCATCGTAAAATGAGATTGTGATAAAATCACAGAAAATATTCACAAGAAGCGAAAAGCATAGGAATAAATGAAAAAGGAAAATACTTATCTAATTGTATAAATTTACTTATGTAGGCTTTTAACCACACAATTAAAAGAAAAAAATGACTGGAAAGTACTAGTGTGTTTTGACATCATTAGCAATTTTTAAGTGACAAGATGACATCTTTGGTTGCATTATTCTCCAAGCACAAATATGAAAGTAAACAAAATACCCAAAAAATTACCCCCAAAAGGATAAAAGCAACATTTATGCTCCTAACGAAAGAAAACATGTCTCCAGAACGAGGCCCGGGCGAGGTGAAGGAAAAGTAAGAAATGCATTATCGAAATCAGATTTCAAGGGCTTGAGTGGCAGGAAAAGAGATTTCGGTGTTTAATTACATCAACCACCTCGAGAGCCATTGCCGAGAGGATCGATTAACGCTTTCAGAAAAGCACACTTCCGTCGAAAGGGCTTAAATGTGAACCATAATTACTG